>JBBMKA010005289.1:0-11721 GCA_037833695.1 Sechiopsis laciniata | reverse complement strand
CCTCCACTGCTATCAAACACTTCACTGCAAGTAATCAAATCTAGCAGCTCCGGTGCTTTAT
Organism: Sechiopsis laciniata; assembly: GCA_037833695.1. Lineage (NCBI taxonomy): Eukaryota > Viridiplantae > Streptophyta > Magnoliopsida > Cucurbitales > Cucurbitaceae > Sechiopsis > Sechiopsis laciniata. The sequence goes on along the minus strand of JBBMKA010005289.1, from coordinate 11,660 downwards.
CCCGGATGTACTCCGCGGCCCATGTCGTTACGTCTGTCTGTTCCCCCATCTCGGTTGTCTTTAGAAACTTCAGGTCTAACAGTGGTTGGCTCAACCCGCTCATGTTCTCTACGACTCCAAGGACTTTTACGCCTACTTTTTTGCAGAAACTCACTTCTTTGCGCACGTCGATGAGAGAAACTTGTTGTGGGGTGGTGACTATGATTGCGCCGTCGATTCCGGTAGCCTCGAGGCATTGTACGATTGAAATGTGCTCATCTGAAGTGCCTGGTGGGGCATCCACAATCAGAAAGTCGAGCTCTCCCCAGTACACGTCCTTGAGAAACTGCTTAATGAGACCATTCTTTCGAGGGCCTCTCCAAATAACAGCTTCATCGGGGTTGGGGATCATGAATCCAATTGACATAACTCCAAGGTTGGACTCTATGTAAACAGGGGACCATCCAAGGTTGCTCTGATGCACATCTTGACCTTCTAAGCCTAGCATTTTTGGGATACTCGGGCCACATATATCGATGTCGAGGAGACCCACCTGGAAGTCCATGGCTGCTAGCGCAAACGAAAGCTGGGCAGAGAACGTGCTCTTTCCAACCCCGCCCTTTCCTGATAGAACTAGAATCTTGTGCTTGACTGTTGCCATACGTTCTGCTATTGAAACCAGGTCTGAAAACAGGTGTGGCAAGAACAGTCAATAGGAGCATAAACAGACATATAATAGATTCTACTAATGTACTCATATATATAGGATTTAGAAAACAATTTAAATACACTAATGCTCTCAAGATGCAAGAGGAAATTAGCTAAATGCAGCAATATGAGGAAGAAGTCAGCTAGGTCTCGGTTAGTAATAATGGGAATTATAATTTGTTTTTAGAATGATACATTCATCCACTACAGTTGTTTTTTAGCTTTTTGATGAATAATTGCGTCCATCAAGAAGGAAAAATCTAGAAAGGTAGCAGGAAAAGCTGTACAAGAAAACAGGGAGCCACAAACTACAACCATTGGGATATCTAATTTATGTCTCATTTGAGGGCAAATATATCATTGGGAAAGAAAGCAAGTAGATGATGACCATTTTGATTCCTGATTTTGAATTCCCTAAACCAATTCTATAGCTGGTGAAAATTTTCAATATTGGGTTTAGGGTAAATGGGATGGCCTAATGGTAAAAAAAGTTTCGAAGAACTAAGAGAGAATAAATTCAATCTATAGCGACCACCTACCTATGATTCAATATCTTAAGTGTTTCTTGTCAACCAAATATAGTAGGGTCAAGGTCTGGAGTGATTAATGGAGGTGCATGCAAGCTGGGTCAATCACTCACCAATATCAAAAAACAAAACAGTATTTTAAAATTATTTATTCAGGGTAATGCTGTGTTGAAATCGTCTTCATCAATTAAACCAATGGATTTCAGCAGACCCTTTTAGATGTACGAGTGTCATAATGGACAAAAGAAACGAACCAGAGTAGTATTTAAACCACCTTAAAAGTTATATCCACCTTCATATCCATTGTGAGACAAGGCTAAGCCCTCTCAAAAGATTGACTTGGGGGGAGTCCTAGGCACTCAAATTATCAACAAAACAAATACAAATAAGTGATGTTGTCTAGTTACCATATAGATAATAATCTCATCCATTGACATTAATGTTAGACTGAAAAACCATCTAATCAGAGTATACCAATCAGCTCCACCCAAAAGCCTATAAGCTATAAGCAGTAATCACTCTCTTAAAACAAATTACATTCAACAAAAGGAAAACAGATTCATAGGGTTTATGAAGGAGAAATGGAACCTGGGTCGGGGCCTTTAGGAGCAGTGGCACAAATTGATTGGTTTGGACATCCTTCGCAAGCCTCTGATTTCCCAGCAGACTCTGATTGAGGACCGGGGCAATCTGAAACCCAAGAACCCACACAAAGATAACATCAACAAAAATAAAATACTAAACAAAAAAGAGTATTAAGTAAAACAATCCATCAACAATGAAGATTAAGAAGACAAAAAAGAAGGAAAATCCTTACTATCATTAGCGTTTTCCGGGATTTCTCCGTTCTCCATTTGCTACGGCTTCTTCTTCAACACGATGAGAGGTTTTTGTGAAAATAAATGGGTAAGCAGTCGAAGAAATAAATTATTTTTCTCCTGCAACACATATATACCATTATCATGAAACAGACACATTCATTAATCCATTAATATCATGAAGTACAATTCCAAAGCATATAGATTGCTCTTATTTACAGTATTACTGAACAGTGAACACTATGGGTGATTAGTAATCTGAGAGAAGGAATTTCAATTTTCAAGTAAGCCCCAAGGCTTCCTCCAAACCATAATATCCAAATATAAATAGGGTTATTCGGTGAATCAACAAAACTCCTACAAGATAGGGATTAAAAGAGAATTGAATAATAGGATAGATTATTATACATAAAGAAGGAAGATGCTGGAAAACTTTTGGTGGCAGAAACTAAGAAATTACATATACACATGATCCAAGCCCCAATCGATAGACATATGCAACAAATCAAACGGCAGTTCAAAAGGCCCTACATTACAACAAAGCTGAATAGATATAAATATATACACATATCCAAAGTAACAACAACCTGCTAGTAGGAGGCTGCAGCGCGGCGGCAACAAGGAGGACGGCATGAAGAAGAAGAAGAAATTGAGATGAAGATGAAACGGTTTAGGGTTTTTTTTTTTTTTTACTATTTTTACTTTGCAATTTGGCTGTATTTTCTCTCTCTCTCCCTCTGAGTCTCTTTGAATTTTAAATAGGTAATTCCATCTCTAGATTTTGTGATTTAAACTCTCACGTATTTTTAAAACAAAAAATTGTATACATAATTGAATTTCATTTCTAATAAAATTCATACCCAAAGAAATAAAAATTAAAAATTTCACATACTAAACTTATAATTTTAACCTAGCAATAATATTTGGGGGAAAGATATAATAATAAGTTCTTTTTTCAAGTCAACTTCACGAATTTTATTATGAGAACATACTAATGTCACTCAGCTATCGAGAGCGGATGGAGAGGGTGTTACATGTTACAACCTCCCATCTATATTTAATATTATGCTATATTAATTTTGTAATTTATTATTTTTTACATATATAAGTAGATGTCATCATCTATGGTAGCTCCCAAATTATGGATTTTGTGATCTGACCCTACAATTCTTGAATTTTGTGTTTTGTTTTATATAGAAGCTTATCTCATCTCGAAAAATAAATTTTCATGAATCTACCTCAGCAAGCTATTAGATTACTCTTTTGGCTTGGTTGAAGTCTCACAGCCAATTATGGTTAAACTAAGGAACAAAACTTCTTTATGTTAATTAAAATTATTCTTTTTTATGATTCGGAAACTTAAAATTTTGCTCCTCTAATCTTGGGGCATTATTGACTGGTCTGTGTATAGCACCGGAATACATCGTAGCAAAATTGGCCTGAAAAATTAACCCACCAACCTCCTCGAACCTGGGACCTTGACAGAAACACACCTCGCACTCAGCCACTGCTCCCTCACGGGGCATATTAAAATTATTCTCGCTTGGACTTTTTAATGTTTTCTAATTTGTATCTAATTTCTAAGCTACATCACATATAACAAACAACACACCAAACAAATTCCAAAACACAAAACCAAAGCTGAAGATATTGAAAATAGATCGAAGTGTTGGAATTCAATGAGAAACATCTAAAACCCCTTGCAAATACCGTCAATAGTGTTCGATAAAAGTTCGAAAACATAAATCCAAAACCATACTACCTTTAGATGAGCAAATCGGAGCCAATTCGACTGGGCGAACACGTATTGGAGAATTTTCAAAGCAATCAGAGACTCGAAACCGACTGAATCTTCGCCGAACGACCAAAATTAGTCCAAAGAAAGCCTAAATTCGCCAACAAGGTCGATTAACAAATGAGCAAAATGAAATTAAAGCAAAATAAACTTGAGCCAATCAAACCTTGCTGAAAAACGAAGAGGAAACACTGCACGGGGCGCCGCACAGTGGAAGCTACGCGCCGAGGGAGGATCGTCGCAGAGGGGAGGTAATGCACCGCCGGAGTTGAGCTCTCGCCGGAGCTTTCGTTGATCGGAAAAGAGAATGCGAGAGGGAAGGGTTTGTAGCGGCTCCTTGTTGCGTAAAGAAGGAGAGAATAAGAAAGATTAGGTTTCCTTTTATTTCTTTTTTTTTTTTTACGGATTTATTATTATTTTTCTTAATTTTGAAAATGTCAAACAAACTCTATTCTTAAAACATAATTAAAGATGGCTTAAAACATACTTAATTAAATTCTTTAAAATAAAAAAAAGAAAAAAAAAACTTTATTAAGTATATCTTTTTACTATGTTATAATTATAATATGTGGCAGAAATTTTTTATCATCATTTTTTTTTATTTAATGGATTTTTTGCTACATTAAACTTTTTCGAAAATTATTGAACTTCTAAATATAAAATTGAAGTTTAAAGTTAAGAAAATCTTGGGATTAAGATTTTAATTTGGTATCAAATAGTTTTATTTTTCATTGACTTATTAGAGAGAAACTAATAGCTTGATGAATCCAAAATTAAAAGCTTAGGTCCCGTTTGATAACCATTTAGTTTTTTGCTTTTAAAATTTAAGCCTACTTACTTGGATTAGGAATGCAAGCAAAACCCGACTAAAATTAGGAAACCGAGCCGAACCCAAAGGCGGTTTGGTTGCGGTTCGGCTAAATTGGTCGGAATTAGTTTTAAAATTTCAAAATCGAGTTAAAATGGTCAGTTTCGGTTTACTATTCATCACCACCTATTAAGACCGAGTCGACCGTCTAACCCGTTTGCGTACTGCTTAAAAAAAAAACCTATTTGATATTATGCGCGTACACGGGATGCAAGTTCAGAGCCTTTGGCTTTAACAATCGAAAAGGTACAAAATAAAATAAACCAAATGTGTGAGAAATTTGAAGAAGAAAAGCAGCGAATTCTAACTCTTGAAAAAAGAAAATATACATACCTTACCTTTAACACAAATAAATAGAACCACAAATCCTAGTCTCCAAAAACTTTAAATTTCAACAAAAAAGAAAATAAGTGACTCAATTAGAGATTTTTTTTTTCCTTCTTCACTTCAACTCTTCAAGCTTGGGTGTCCTTATTTGTAGAAAGTTGAATACAGAGGTAAACTTCGACTTGCTTTGCCTTTAACTTTTTTTTGAAACATAAACTTTGGAATTGATAAGAAATAATTTGTTTTACACTTTTACTTGTTTTACACATCAACTTTAAAGTGATAAGACAACACATTAGGATAGGTGTAATGTAGGACGTGAGGAGTAAGGTGGTAGTACTCTTAGGCTTCGTCATATTCGATTTTATTTGAATATCATATTGTATGTAACATTTTTTAAAAATAGTTGTGTCAGGTGTTATATCAAATCAATTTTAAAATTTAGTTTTGATTTACAAGAAACAAGAGAAAGAGATGATGTGAAAGGGTCTCAAAAATATAAAAAGAAGGATGTGAGAGTTGTATTGGGCAGTGAGATTTCTCAACATTTAAATTAAAAAATATTGTATCATTTTGTGCACTTCGGTTATACATGAACCGAACCGAACAAACCGATGGTTTAGACGGTTCGGTCGGCACGGTTTAGATAGAGAAGTGTTGGTAATTTCAATCTTCTACTTATTTAAATCTTTGATGTTAACTATTTTCATCCCTTAGACTATATCTGAAATCTCTTGCGTCATTTGCCAATACTTGTGCATATGAATTAGAGTGTTGTAGCTGAATGATGTGCATGAATGACTTTTTGAAATGTTAGGAAAGAATCATAAAATGTGAGATAAAGAACCCATTGGATTTACAAATCACGTCCACGAAGAGAGGGGAGAAACCGTTTTATTTAAAAGATCGCAAATAATAAAAATTACTAGGTAAAGGAGATAAGCATTTAAAGAGAGTGTATGTCACCTCTCATACAGTTTAAATGCATCATTTGATTCAAATTACATAAATGGCGAATACAAAAGCTTAAAACATAATCTATGTATTTTCTAGGTTTTGTAAAATCTAACTTCAATTATTTTTTTGAAGTAAAGAGACTAAATAGACATAAAACTTAGTTTAACCAACTTTTAGCATTGGGTTTAACTTGAAAAATATGAAATAAATCATTGAAATTCCAAAACTCTATTGGTTGTTAAGGAAATACTTAAAAAATTAATTCTTAGATAATGTTTACCACACATCAAACCTATTGCCTCTTATTTTTTCAAGACTTTTCTCTATGCACCACAGTAGCCTAAACCCAAAGGAAATTTATATGTATCATTGATTAAGAAGATACATATTCGAATTCTCTTACATTTTTATTTAAGTAAATGATATAATCCTGAACTACAATAAGTTTTTTTGCTCGTCCCTAGACTAGGCACCAAAAGATATCAAAAGAATAAAAACACGAAAAGTGTCCACAAATTAATATCACGAGTCTAAAGAGAATACCTTCAAAGCTCAAACCTTGGATCATCGCTCCCTTGGACACATTTAGTCATTATAAGCCATTTTAAGTACTTACTTTATTATGCAATTGCGAAGTTCAAATTTTTTATCCTTGCATTTTATTTTGCTTCATTTTGACAAAGGAAGATCCTGACAAGCTAATTCTTAAGTAGTGTCCACGACTGAACTCATTCTCCAAAACCTTTGTCCATTGCCAATTCATGATGGTTTAAAGAATGTCGCACTTTTATCTTATACTTTTATTTAAGTAACGATATATTCCCAAAACAATGATATATAACAATTTAATAGGTTCTACTGGCCAATTTAAATACTTACCATCTTGTTTGCAGTGTAATATTCTTAAACAAAAGATGTCACATTGAAATATATTACAATCCCATTGCCTAGTTAACATTGAGAACTCATTAATAAAAGTCAAAAAAAAAAAAAAAAAAAAAAGAATCAAAAGAAATGAAAGACCAAAAAATTAAACTAGTAAAGAAAGAAGGGAGGGTGTAAGAACAAACATGTGTTTGATAGAAAGCAATATATCATGGTTATATCTTACAAGCTAAGAGAAAGAAACAAGTGTTGTAAACTTGAATGGAGACCTTTAAAAATAAAAATAAAAAAATAAAAAATAAAAAAACCCTCAAAATGTGCACTGAATAATTGCACAACCTTAAATCACTAAAATATTATTCAGATTTGCCCTCTTTTTAACTTTTTAAACTCTATCCTAAGCTTTATCATCTATTGACATTGTTGAAAACCCTTGGCTTTCTATCAACTTCTCAATAATCTTCTTCAGTGCTGGGGCACTTACCCCACATTTCTGGTCCACAAAGCAGGACCTTCCTTCATCTGCAGCCTTACAAAGCTGTGGATCCAATGGCACCTTCCCTAGAAATGGAACTCCCATCTCCCTACACATCTTTGCTGCCCCACCTCCACTGCTATCAAACACTTCACTGCAAGTAATCAAATCTAGCAGCTCCGGTGCTTTATCCCGGATGTACTCCGCAGCCCATGTCGTTACGTCTGTCTGCTCCCCTGTCTCGGTTGTCTTTAGAAACTTCAGGTCTAACAGTGGTTGGTTCAACCCACTCATGTTCTCTACGACTCCAAGGACTTTTACGCCTACTTTTTTGCAGAAACTCACTTCTTTGCGCACATCGATGAGAGAAACTTGTTGTGGGGTGGTGACTATGATTGCGCCGTCGATTCCAGTTGCCTCGAGGAATTGTACGATTGATATTTGATCGTCTGAAGTGCCTGGCGGGGCATCCACAATCAGAAAGTCGAGCTCTCCCCAGTACACGTCCTTGAGAAACTGCTTAATGAGACCATTCTTTCGAGGGCCTCTCCAAATAACAGCTTCATCGGGGTTGGGGATCATGAATCCAATTGACATAACTCCAAGGTTGGACTCTAAGTAAACAGGGGACCATCCAAGGTTGCTCTGATGCACATCTTGACCTTCTAGGCCTAGCATTTTTGGGATACTCGGGCCACATATATCGATGTCGAGGAGACCCACCTGGAAGTCCATGGCTGCTAGTGCAAATGAAAGCTGGGCAGAGAACGTGCTCTTTCCAACCCCGCCCTTCCCGGATAAAACTAGAATTTTGTGCTTAACTGTTGCCATTCGTTCTGCTATCGAAACCAGGTCTGAAAACAGGTGTGGCAGGAATAGTCAATAGGAGCAAATTCTGCTAATGTACTCATATATATAGGATTTAGAAAACAATTCAACACACTAATGCCGTCAAGATGCAAGAAGAAATTAGCTAAATGCAACAATATGAGGAAGAAGTCAGTTAGGTCTTGGTTAGTAATAATGGAAATTATAATTTTTTTTTTAATTTTAAAACAAGGGTAACCACGCCCGTCCCTAGGCCAGGCGCCGGGAGACATCGAAAGAATGGAGACACAGGAGGTGTCTACAAATTTTTTTTTTTTTATAGGAAACGAAACTTTCATTGATGAATGAAAATAACAAAAGGTCTTCTATAGCATGATTAGAAAAAGCTTTGCCAGTGAGAAAGGAAAGTAGAAAAACTATAATCTTTGGATGGAGGTGTCTACAAATTAATGCCACAGGTGAATTTCGAACTTGGAACCTTAAGAGCACACCTTCGAAACCCAAGTCTTCAACCAACTGCACCACCCCATGAGAGGAGCACACTTACAAATTTGTTTTTACAATGATACATTCATCCACTACAGTTTTTTTTAGCTTTTTAATGATTCTTGAAAGGTTGCAGGAAAAGCAGTACAAGAAAACAGGGAGCCACAAACTCCAACCATTGGGATTTCTAATTTGTCTCATTTGTGGACAAATATATCATTAGGAGAGAAAGCAAGAAGATGATGACCATTTTGATTCCTGATTTTAAATTCCTTACACATATTCTATATCTGGAGAAAAAATTTCAATATAATGTTTAAAAAAATATTACGTAAGGTTATGGGATGGTCTAATAGTAAAAAAGGTCTTGGAGAAAGAGGGAAGTAATTTAATCTATGACCACCACCTACCTAGAATTCAATATCTTACGTGTTTTCTGTCAACAAAATAAAATAGGTTCAAGTATTTGTCTGGTGAGATTAGTGGAGGAACGATGTACAAGCAAATAAAACAAACGGACTTAAACAGTCCCTTTTAAAGTACTGAACAAAAGTAGTATTTAAACCACCTTAAATGCGGCTTAATATCAATTTTGGGACAGGCTAAGCCCTCTCAAAATGTTAATTTCCGTGGGGGTTGTCCTAGACACTCAAATTATCAAGAAAACAAATACAAAGAAAAGATGTCTAGTTGCCATATAGATACTAATCTCATCAATTAACATTAATCGTTGAATTAAAAAAAAACATCTAATCAGAGTAAACCAATCAGCCCCACCCAAAAGCCTAAAAGCCATAAGCAAAAGGCAATCAGTCTCTAAGAACTAATCCAAAATCAAATTACATGCAACAAAAGGAAAACAGATTCATAGGGTTTATGAAGGAGAAATGGAACCTGGGTCAGGGCCTTTGGGAGCAGTGGCACAAATTGATTGGTTTGGGCATCCTTCGCAAGCATCTGTTTTCCCTGCAGACTCCGATTGAGGACCTGGGCAATCTGACCCCAAGAACACCACAAAGATAACATCAACAAGAATAAAATACAAAACAAAAAAGAGGTATTAAGTGAAACAATCCACCAACAACGAAGAAAACAAAAAAGAAGGGAATTCCTTACTATCATTAGCGTTTTCAGGGATTTCTCCGTTCTCCATTGGCTACAGCTTCTTCAACAAGGTGAGTGGTTTCTGTGAAAATTAATGGGTGAGCAGTCGAAGAAGTAAAATTATTTTTCTCCTGCAAATCAAATACCATTATAATGAAACAGACACATTCATTAATTCAAAATGAACTTGTAAGAACTAATTTGTCACTGTTAGACGTTTGCTGCTAAATGTTTAACTTTAATAACTAAAACTAGGATTAATAATGATTTAACACCAATGATTTTCTTTAATTCAACAATAATTGGGGTGGGGGGATACGAACCCATAACCTCTTAGTTACTGAGCTTACAAGATGTCACTAGCTCCTTTTAGCTAACACAAGTGATGGAAACAAACAGTAAACAAAACTTTTACTTCCTATAACTTTTTAAATCAAGATCATGAAGTTCAAATCACAAAGCATATAGATTGCTCTTATTTACAGTATTACTGAACACTATGGGAGATTAGTAATCTGAGAGAGGGAATTTCAATTTTCAAGTAAGCCCAAGGTCTTCTTCCCAACCATAATCTCCAAATATAAATATAGTTGAGGCTATTCGGTGAATCAACATAACTCTTACAAGCTAGGGATTAAAAAGAGAATTGAATAATGATAGATTACTATACATAAAGAAGGAAGATGCTGCAACTTATAGTTATTAGATTACTCTTTTTGGCTTGGTTAAAGTCTCATAGCCAATTATAGTTAAACTAAGGAACAATACTTCTACATGTTAATAAAAAAAATTCATTTTTTCTTTTTCTTTTTTTTTTAAGATTCGAAAACTTAGAATTTTGCTCCTCCAAACTTGGAGCATTATTGACCAGTCTATATCCGGTCTTTTGGCTGTAGCATCAGAATACATCGTAGCAAAATTGAGAATGGCCTAAAAAATTAGCCCCCAACCTCCTCGAACCTGGGACCCTTGACGAAAACACATCTCGCCCTCAGTCACTGCTCCCTTACAGGGGATATTAAAATTATTCTCAATAATAAACAACACACCAAACTAAATCCAAAACACAAAACCAAAGCTGAAGATATTGAAAATAAATCAAAGGGTTGGAATTCAATGAGCAACATCTAAAAGTCCTTGCAAATACGTCAATAGTGTACGATAAAAGTTCGAAAACATAAATCCAAAACCACACTACCTTCGGATGAGCGAATCGGAGCCAAATCGAGTGAGCGAACACGTATTGGAGAAATTTGAAAGCAATCAGAAACTCGAAACCGAATCAGTCTTCGCCGAAACACCAAAATTAGTCCAAAGAAAGCCTAAATTCGCCAAAATGGTCGATTAACAAATGAGAAAAATGAAATTAAAGCAAAACAAACTTGAGCCGATCAAACTTTGCTGAAAAACGAAGAGCAAACACTGCACGGGGATGGGCGCCTCACAGTGGAAGATACGCGCCGAGGGAGGAGCGTCGCACAGGTGAGGTATTGCGCCGCCGTAGTTGAGCTCTCGCCGGAGCTTTGGTTGATCGGAAAAGAGAATGCGATAGGCAACTAGCAAGGGTTTGTAGAGGCTCCTTATGGCGTAAAGGAGGGAAAAAGAAAGATTAGGTTTTCTTTTTATTTATTATTATTTTTCTTAATTTTGAAAAGAGAAATATTTGCTCGGGCATTATATACATAATACTCACCTATGTGACTCAATATAGATTATAATCTATTTGATTTTAAATTTAAAAACTAAAAAAAATAAATTTTGGCATATATTGAGTAAATATTTTTATTTTGAAAATGTCAAACAAATTCTGATCAATAAAAGAAAATGGATCCTTCTTACGGTAAATAAAAGAAAAAGATCGATTACTTATAAAACTTACCAAATCACTAACTCAAAAAAAAAA
>JBBMKA010005288.1:0-11721 GCA_037833695.1 Sechiopsis laciniata | reverse complement strand
TAAAGCAAGAAACAAGAAATAGTTATCAAACAAGTTTGTTTCTGTTTCTTATATTTTTTAAGAAACAAGAAACAGTTATCAAACATATTCTTGTTTCTTATTCTCAAAAAATAAGAAACAAGAAACAAGAACGTTATCAAACGAGTTTCAAGCTTCCGTCTCCTTTTTAATTGCCAAATACATGTTGGTTGAACTTAAATGAACTTTTGGAATATGGAATAATTATTAATTTAGGAATTAGTGGGTAGACAATTAAGGAATTAATAGATTGTCAATTAAAGAGAGTAATTAAGGAATGAGTAGATTTATTGTTTTAGCAATTAGTGTGAAATACTTATGGAAAGAACTTGGAGACCAAGTTTGTAATAAGCTATAAATAGAATGTTCATTCATTGTGAATTGTAGAGACAATCGTAGAGCAAAAGAGTGTAAAGAGAGAAAAAGTTGTGTAGAGAGTTATAGAGAAAGTTTAATTGAGAAATAAAGAAAAGTGTTTTAGAGAAATTGTTGTGTGAATTGTCTCTCCAATTTCGAAGCGAAAAGCTTGCGCGATTGTTATTTGTGTTTATTATTTTTGTTTTTCGAATCTAAATCTTATAAATTGATATTAGAGCGTTACGAGTTTTTACAAATTGGTATTAGGGCCAATGGCGAACGTAACAGGTCAATTATCGTTGCCACGATTGACGAAGGCAAATTACGAGAATTGGAGCATTTAGATGAAAGCGTTACTTGGATCTCATAATGCATGGGAAGTCGAAGAAGGTTTCGTAGAACTAGAGATCAATACCGCGGGTTATACGATGGCACAAACTAAAGCGTTGAAAGAGACGCGATCGAAGGATAAAACGACATTGTATATACTGTTCCGAGTAGTGGATGAATCGGGCTTTGAGAAGATTGCGAGTGCAACTATAAAAGAAGCGTGGGACACTTTAGAGAAAGTGTTCAAAGGAGCCGACAGAGTGAAGTAAATGCGTCTCCAGCTTGTTTGCGGCGAGTTGGAGAGCATAAAGATGAAGGAGTCAAAAAGCGTATCTGACTACATCACGTGTGTACAGACGGTGGTTAATCAACTCAATCGCAATGGAGAAAAGCTAACTGATGCGCGAGTTGTTGAACAGATTTTGAGATCGTTGATGGATAATTTTGAAAATGTGGTGTGCACATAGAGGAGTCAAAAGACCTTATGACGCTCACTGTTGACGAGCTTGCTGGTTCTCTTAAGGCACACGAGCAACGCAAGAACAAGAAGAAAGAGGAAACGCTAGAGCAAGCGCTTCAAACCAAGGTGTCAATCGAAGATAAAAAGGTACTCTATTCTAAACAAATTCAGAGTAGAGGTCGTGGACGTGGAGGTCGTGGATATGGTCGCAATAGTCAAAGCGACAGTTACGATAAGGAGAAGGAATATACAAATCAAGCGAATTGGCGCGGAAGAAGACGCAGTCCAGGAAGAAGTGGGAGATTGAATCAATCAAATACTGAATGCTACAAGTGTCACAAGTATGGGTCACTATGCGAGTGATTGCTATTCTGACAAATGCTACAATTGCGATGAAGAAGGGCATTTTGCGAGAGATTGTCGTGCGGATAAAAGGGCTGAAGAAACAAGCAACTTAGCAGTAGAAATCAATACGAATGATGGTGTACTTTTGATAGCGCATAAGAAGGAAGCGACAACGATGAAACTGTGTGGTATCTCGACTCAGGGGCAAGCAATCATATGTGTGGACACGAGCATCTGTTCAAAGAGATGCAGAAAATTGAAGATGGTCAAGTTTCTTTTGGCGATGCATCAAAAGTAAAGGTAAAAGGCAAATGGACGATTTCTTTTGTGCAGAAGGATGCTTTGACAGGGTCAATCCAGGATGTTTATTATGTACCAGATCTCAAAACAAATATTTTGAGTTTGGGGCAACTCACAGAGAAGGGTTATTCTATATTTTTAAAAGACCGGTTGTTGCATTTGAGCGACAAGAAAGAGCATTTAATCGCTTGAGTAGAGATGGGAAGAAATTGCATATATAAATTGAATTTGAGAAGCGTACGAGAAAAATGTTTTCGAGTAAATGAAGAAAGCAAATGGAACATGAACAATTCGATGAAAGTCAGCGTTGAAGTTGGAGAATTACCAGTCGTTGTATCAACGAGTATGCCAAGAGAGCCTGAAAGAATTGAAGAAGAAGTAGAAGAACCGTAACAAAGTAGCATGCGCAATTTGCAAGAATTGTACGATGCAACAAATGAGGTACATCTTGTTTGTCTTTTAGTAGATGCGGAAAGTATTATTTTTTAGGAAGTAGTGCGAGATGAGAAGTGGCAAACCGCAATAGATGAAGAGATTAATGCGATAGAGTGCAATGATACATGAAAGCTGACAGAATTTCCAAATGCAAGTCAGCCGATTGGTGTGAAATGGGAATTTAAGAAGAAGATGAATGCGCAAGGGAAGATAAAGCAAGACAGAGCACGGCCTGTTGCAAAGAGATACAAGCAGAAGTCAGGAATTGACTATGGTGAAGTTTTTGCTCCCGTTGCGAGAATGAATCTCGCATTAAGTGTTAGCATTGTTAATTGGTTCATGGAGGAGCCGGTTTATTCACATTAGAAGGTATTGAAGAGAGCAAGGATCAAGTTGCAGATATTTTTAAAGTTGTTACCGAAAGTATTGTTCAAGAAATTCAAGAAGATGGTTGGCATGGCGGATGGCAGGAGCATTTAAGTTTATAGAGGAGTTTTTGTTAGAATAAACTTAAATGCACTTTTGGAATATGAAATAATTAATTTAGGAATTAGTGGGTAGACAATTAAGAAATTAATGGATTGTCAATTTAGGAGAGTAATTAAGAAATTGGTAGATTTTATTGTTTTAGCAATTAGTGGGAAATACTTATGGAAAGAACTTGAAGACCAAGTTTGTAATAGGCTATAAATAGAGTGTTCCTTCATTGTGAATTGTAGAGACAACCGTAGAGTAAAAGAGAGTGAAGCAAAAAAAGTTGTGTAGAGAGTTATAGAGAAAGTTTAATTGAGAAATAATGAAAAGTGTTTTAGAGAAATTGTTGTGTGCCCTGTCTCTTCAATCTCGAAGCAAAAAAAGTTGTGTAGAGAGTTATAGAGAAAGTTTAATTGAGAAATAAAGAAAAGTATTTTAGAAAAATTATTGTGTGCATTGTCTCTCCAATCCAGAAGCGAAAAGCTTGCGGATTGTTATTTGTGTTTATTATTTTTGTTTTTCGAATCTAAATCTTACAAATTGGAATCAGAGCATTGCGAGTTTTTACATACATTTGGTAAGAAGTTCCATTATCTTTAAACTGAAGAAGCATATGTCTATTTCCTCAAGTTTCTGTTAGTGGAGAAGTTGGTTATAAAAAAAAAAATCCAACTGACATTGGAGTCATTATATTTCACGAACATACACTAAAATCCAACGTTGTCCTTTCCTTCTTTGTTTGTGAAAATTTCTTCTAGAGTGATGATAATTGTTTGGTAAAGTAGTTATCATTGTGATTCAAATAAGTTGAATATATTTGATGTAGATGACATTGATGAAGAAATATGAAGCAGAGAGGAAACCTGCAAATATTACTATGATGGCTATTCTGGATGGCTTCTAGAAGGCTTATTCTGTGGATTTTGGACCTCTCAATATTTGAGAGCTGCTGTTTTAACATTTAACTATATTTCTCATCTTAAAAACAGTATTTTTTCATATGCCTCAGGAGAGCACAGACTGCCTCTTTTCATTAAGGAAATGACAAAAAAGTGAATTTTGTAGATATCAATATTTAAGTTTTAGCTCAAAAATTTTAAAAAAAAATCAAGTTTTATGGGAAAAGGAATTGGTTCTTGCTTTTGTTCATTATGCTTTGCAGTAAAAGTTGTTATTTTGTGAAAAATTTTCTTGGTGAATTATTATCAATACCACCACCCAACCTGACGACATGGCTGAGATTACTGGTTTGTTTTTGTTGGGAGCGTGTTTCTAAATTGAATTTGAAAAACTTAAAATCATATTGAAGTTTCAACAGTGTTGCGCTGCTTGTTACTCTATAATTTTTTTTTACTGGCCTGTCCCTAAACCAGCACCGGGATACTTTGAAGGGTATTCTAGTTTAAGAGCTTTCTAACGACCTCGAACTAAGGATCTCTCAAGAAAGCGTGTCTTGAAATTCTTGCCTTTAATCGCTGGGCTGCCCCTAGGGGACTGTTACTCTATAATTTATGGATTCTATTTCTTCCTCAATTTTAGTTTTACTCTATATTTACTTTATTTGACATCAAGTTTATGAATTGCTTTAGTATTATGGCCCTTTTTTTATTTTTATTTATTATTATCATGAATCAAACTGAAGTAATGGAATGGGAATATTATTTATTTTTTTTATGGTATTTACTAAATTATTTTTTGTAGGTCCCTATTTAAAAGAGTGAAAATCTTAGACTAATCATTTGATTTTTGATTTTTGATTTTTTATTTTCTATTTATAAAACAAGTGTGTTTGGTAACCAACTTTATTTTTGGTTTTAAAATTTCTAGAAAAAGTTTGTAAAATATTAAAGAAAATTATAAAAAGTAACTTTTAAAATCTCGTTTTCATTTTTTATTTTTTGAGAAAAATATGTAGGTAAATACTAGTGGGGATGAAACCCACAATCGAAAGAAAATTAGGCCCCTGGGCAATCAATATGCTACATTCCATTTTTGGGAAAATAAATCTCATTTTATTTAAATAAATATTATCTTAAAATTAAAGAGCTTTTTTTCGTAAATAGACTAAATTAGAAAAGTATTTGCAAAAGTAGGTTCTAGGAAAAATATTAGCATAAATGAGATTTCGTTAATTAGATTAATAAATCGCTAAATTGCCAATTATAACAATACCCTTCTTTTATTTGGTTCTTAATTTCGAAAAGATTTATCATTTTGGAAAAACTGTTTCCATTCCATACCCACTGAGCTCGAAATGAGGGTGCATTTATTAGGAAAAATCTGTCAAAAAAATAAACCGTTATTTTGTTTCTTTATTTCTCAAATATCTTAATGTCTAGATCCAAAAACCTACCAAATATTTCAGCCTTAAACTTTACCATTCGGTCCCCAATTAACTTATTTTGATTGTGTCATAGGTTCCAAAAAAAATTATTAAGTTGAAATAAGAAGTTGAATTACCTTACATGACCGTATTTAACAGTAAAAACATTATTGTTCGTACCTTGTATATTCTATCTTGTTCATGACCACTTGCACTCTAGTTTTACTGTATGTACATACTACACAGTACGTTCTGTACTCTCCTAAATTTACATACAGTCAAACTGTTTGTACATTCAAATACATTTAAACAGTTTTATTACTAACCACCTAAAATACTTGTTCGGTACTGTCAAACTGTAACAAACATATTATAGCACAATACGAGTCTCCATATCAGCAAATTTAACACTGTTTTGAAAAGACAATTATTTACTATACAGTCAAGTGCAATTTTCTTACATCTTAGTAATGTACCGTGTAAATTTATAACTTAAGAAATATATTGTTTTGGTTGTTGTTCTGTACTTGTTGGTTTAGTATTTTACATTCTCCCATCTTTATGTATCCATAAAATCGACTTAAAAAATTAACCATCTTAAACACATAGGCAAAACATTGCAGTTATTATTTTGACTGTACCGTATAAAATAAGTTATTTTAGTACTGTGTGGTTATCATAAGTGTTCAGAATTCATTCAACAAAATTGTTGTTCAGTAGTATATGTATGCGAAACCATATAAGACAATACCCTAAATCTAAAGATGTCAGAGCAATTGGAAATTTGGAGGATCAGGAAATTGAGTATTTTTTTGTTTTCTTCTACATTTTTCCTTTTCTTTTCTTCTGCCGAACCGAACTTCGACATAAAAGGAGAAAGCATGCATTTTGACGGCTTTTTCTTTTGTGCTGCTCTTTTTGCATGTTGTGTATCAGAAAATACCCCATGTCCTTTCAACTGTAACGAATAAACATCACACACTCAGTGTAAAACAACTAGTTCAGCATACACTGTGTGCAATACGAATGGGAATGCTTATTGGACCTATAAGGAAAATATTTACAGTATAACTAACATTGCAACAAAGTATATACAGTACGGTATCGCCGATTTACAATACGGCAATATAGTGTATTTATAAAATTATACAGTAATGTAGATGTGTGTACACTCAAGTATACCAGGACTTGGAAATTTGAGTACGTAGATAATACTGTTCTACATATGATTTTACTACATTTCTAAATAGGATTATTCACATTCTAAAGACCACTGTTTGCAATCTGAATTGGAATGATTGATGAACCTATAAGGAGAAGTTATACAATATAACTAACTAACATAAACACACCGTATGGACAATACGGTATGGATGTTTGAAAATACGACATGATAGTGTATTTAAAAAATTTTACAATTTTGTAGATGTATGTACACTCAATTATAACAGAATATGGACATCAAAGTACGTAGAAGATATTGTTCTACATATCATTTTACTACATTTCTAAACAGGATTTTTGACATTCTAAAGATTGGAATATAAATGAATTAAATGTACATAAATGACAGAACACGAATAAAACATACCATACTGAATCATCTGAGACATATAAGATAACGATTAACGAGAAATGAATAGTAACATGTTAATGATGATGAATCAGGAACAAAAACGTAATCCAAATACTGTGAAAGATGGAGATGAGTGATCGAAAATCAGAAAATAGAGGAATGTAAGTGGTCGAAGATGAGTGGTCGAAGACAATTTAAGTGGTGGTCGGAATGTGAAAAGAGAAGGAATCAAACTAAAGAATCGAAAATGGAGGAATGGAGAATAGAAGAAGACAACTAAAACGAAATGAAAAAAGGAATTAAAATTTCTTTACATTAAAAGTGTTGACAATTAAATATGGTATGTTTTAAAAGGTGAATTGAATAAATGATATCAATTAGAAATATTTAAAATTCGTTTGACTATTTTAAATGGAATGTATTTTTAGTTATGGAAAGTATGAAAAGGGCAATTATAAATTCAAATAAAAGCAATAAATGATTCGGAGGGCAAAATTGGATTTAAAAAATAAATAAATTTCCAAATTTTTTAAATAAAATTAAAAATGCAAATCAAAAGTGCCTAATTTTGCAAATATTCTTCAAATGTGGTATATTTAGTACAATTTCCCAAAATTAAATAATGTTCCAAATTAAATTAAATTAAAGCTTAAAATTTAGGATTAAATTTATAATTTAACTTTTTTTTTTTTTTTGAAACAAATTTAACATGTCACTTGCGAATTCTGCACACCAACAGACACCCTAGTATTAGCTTGCTAGGTTTTACAGAAAACATACATGGCTGAGGGTTCAATCAAACCCTCGACAACCTCGTAATCCATAGGCGGCAAACCCTAGCTGAACCAGCACACCTTGGTAATCAATCATTCACTTATTTATATGTGTTTGTTGTTTTTTGTAGTCCAAGTATGATCTTCGAGAGAATCTTTAAGCTTATTATTTGATTCTGATGGAAAATTTGATGATCTTCATATATTCTCTTTATTCTTGCCATATCGGAAATTTCTCCATTTGTAATTTTTCCGGCGTGTTTGTCCGCACATTCTTCTTTTACCGTTCTCAATCTTGCACAATAGGTATCGCATCAACAAGACTTGGGCTCTTAACGTGTTTATGCTCTAATGCCCATAATTCACTTTACTTGAATGATGATTAATCCTAGTTTTAACATTATTGCGCATTTTACTAGTCATGTAAAACTTATACAACTACCTATAATTTCTAGCAACATTTATTTTCTAGAATGCGTTTATTTCTATTAAAAGTACTGAAATGCGATAGCGTGAAGGCTTAAATAACTATATTATTTAGAGTTATCAATATACCTCGAGCCTGATGCATATTAACCTTATGCAGCAAATCACTTACGTATTTAGCTTGAGATAAGAACATGCGGCTATCGTCTAGATGAGTGACCTCTATTTCAAGGAAATAGCTAAAAAACCCAAGATCCTTTAAAGATTAACTGGTTTGTGTAGAGACATTACAAGATTGTCTATAAACACTAAAGAATTACTAGCAAAAACAATGTCATCCATGTACACCAAGACATAGTGGATAAGTCAACTCGAGAAGGTACAAGACCAGTAATTGTTAAAGCAAGAGTGAGCCTCTAACACCTTAGGCCTAGGATATGAAATCCAAATTTGCCCCTATGAGCATACCATTTGTAACTCCCCAAGCCCATGATTTGGAATCTGGATTTGCTTCTATGGGCACCTACATTCCCCTACAACCTGAACACATTAGCACCTAGCCTTCATCGCTTTTAAGAATGAAGACTACCCCTACAAACCAACACGAGTTCTTTCAGCATGCCTTATCCTCACTCGCATGCATCCTAGGAATAAATTTCGAAGAGGTCACCCAACCTAAGACTACTACAAGCTAAGCATGCTTAACTTTGAACCTTCGATTGAGTTACGTAAAAGGAAGGTGCACTTTGTAAATATAGGTAATGCAAATCATATCTTTCTCATTCAAATGTGGTAAGCATTACATGTCCACCATCTTCTACTTTGGTTCTTCCTTGAACCACATCTTACTAGGAGAGGTTCGGTTATGATACCATTTGTAATGCTCCAGGTCTAGGAATGGAATCCAGATTCCATATCCTAGGCCTGAGGCGTTATAAAGCCTTTCAAACCAACCCCCTAGTTCTTGCTTCAATCCATATATGGAGCCTTCTTTAGCTTACAAACCTTAATAAATGATGGATCTAAACCTATGCCTAGTTGCATCTTCATGAATACCTCTTAGGTGAGAATCTTGTGAAGGAATGCATTATTTATAATGACTCGTTGTGAAGACCACCACCTATTAGCTAAAACTAGTGTGAATAGAACTCGAATTATAACCAGTTTGACAATTGACTGAATGTCTCTATATAGTCAATATCAGGCTCTTGAGTGTACCCTTGAGCAACCAATCAAGCCATGTACCTAGCAATGGAACCATCGTTGTTGTCTTTAATCTTAAGCACCCACCGACAACCTAGCACCTTCTTTTGTGCAAGAGGATCCACGACATTTCATGTATTATTGGCTAATAGAGCATCATGCTCACACTTCATAGCAGCTACACAATGGCGACACTTTATAACTTCTTTCACAGAAGGAAGCTCATGCTCAAGATATTCAGCCAAGACAACTATAGGCTTGAATATCCCGTTCTTCCCTCGAGTGACCATATAATGCTTATTGAGGACCATGGAGCACAAAGGTAATGGCTACGTTTCAGAAGACATTTGCACAAGGTTTATGGCAAGAGTAGATGAAAATAGAATTTAGAAGGTGAAACAAGTGGAGACTCAGTAGGACCGTTGAATGGTAGGGAACTAGAACCCATAGGTTGAGAAGATGAATAGGAGAGTGATAGATTTTCTAATGGACAATCAATCGTATTACCTATTGGATAATATGAAGTAGTAGAAGAAGAACAAATTGCATAAGATGATAATACTTGAGCACGTGAAGTCGTACTTAAAGGCAGAGATGAAATGGATAGACGATTTGACACATGGCTGGGGTTAGTACCATTGGTGGATGAGAAAAACTATAAGGAGAGAAATCATATTTCATCGAACCGTACATGCCTAGACATATAAATTCTACCAGATGCATAAATACACCTATAACCCTTTTGAGTTGAGCCATAACACAAGAAGATACAAAGGGATGAACGTGATTGAATTTTATATTGATTATGCGGTCGTAACATAGTAAAACACAAATACCCAAACGTCTTAATAAACGTATAATCAGGTGAAGTATCAAAGAGCTTCTTTAAAGGGAATAATTGATGGATTGTAGTCAGTAAATGATTGATAAGATACAAAGAGATGGAAAAGACGTCATTTCAAAATCCAAGGACAAAGAAGCTTAAGACAGTAGCGTAAGACCCGTATCAATAATTTGGCGATGCTTACATTCATTAACTCCATTTTGTTGAGACGTATACAGACTTGTGAACTAGAAAGCGATAAATAGTCAGAGAGTTAGGGAAAGGAAGACATTGAGCTTTTCCAATGGAACAAGCATGACATAAGGCATGTTTATTATTCAAAGTGTGAGAGATATTACATTTCTTTAGAATAGTACTAACAGTAAGAGAAGATGGATGACCTATCCTATTGTGCCATACATCAAAGATAAAAAAAATCAAACTGTGTGAAGGAAAAGGTGACAAGCAACTGACATGTAACAATAGAGAAGCAGGCATCCCAAAACTCAATGAAAGCAATGACTCTGTGGAAGGAGTTTTTTCCAAATGAAACACATACAATCCATTAGTTAAATCCCCTTATAGTAGGATTTGACATCTAACAATGTCCTTTACATAATAAAAAGAAGGATGGAATTCAAAAAAGATAAAATCATCTTTAGCAAATTGGGATACACTAATCAAATTCTTGGTGATATGGGGAACATGAAGAAGATTTCTAAGATGAAAGTCAGTATGAAAGTATTAAAAAAAGAAGATTCAATGTTTAAGACTTGCAAACCTGAGCCATTACCAACATGCACTTTATTGCCACCATGGTATTCAAACGTCATAGAGAGGTTGGATAACTCATTCGTTACATGATTTGCGGCACCCAAGTTAGGCTATCATTGGGAATCAACAGTAGAATTGTTTTGAAGCAAAAGACACTATCATTTTGTTATGGAAAGTTGGATCTAGAGACTCCCCTACTGTTCTGACCATTTTGAGAGATATTAATCCTAATAATCCAGGTTCTAGTAATACAAAACACCTCGGTATCTTATGCCTAGTCTTCCCACATACCTGGCATGGCAATTTTCCATTGTTCCAATTCTTGTTGCCCTTCCCATTTTCAGCATCATCTCCTTTGGAGTTCTGCATTTTGTAGCTAAAGACGAACTAGAGGACACGTTACCAACTTTCTGATCGTAAGATGAACATCTGGTATTAGTCCCTTAGGGGTGGCGCAGTGGTCGAGCCTCTAGACCTTGAGAGTGTGTTCTCTTTGATGTCCTAGGTTCGAGATTGGTATGGGGATTAAATTTCCAGGTGGCCTCCTTCCCACCTAGGAAATTAATCCCACAAGAATAAAGAAGCAGTGAATTCTGTCTTGTGATATTGCGTTCCTAACTACTCACTGACAATTCCCAGAGGCTTATTCAACCAGCGTCGTAGGGTGTTCTCACCCATGCGCATCAAGGACGCTTTCACATACACAAGTTCACAACATATCACTCAGGATTGAGATCATACTAACATATAATCATTCTAGTGAAATATTGATCCCCCATCTATAATTGTAACGACCCGACCCAAATCAGGGTCTAAACCTAAGTTCTTAACTCTAAATGCATGAAAACGGTGTTCGACACTTAGGGCATGTATAATTTAATCCAAAATACAATCTTTATGAAAACCGCTAAAGAACAAGTTTTTCAAAACATAAAATCCATTAAAAGTATCATTGGGTACCCAAGAGTCAAAACATAAAAGCTTGAGTAAATATGTACAACTTATCATGCCCCTAAACAGTTCATGTAGAAGGAATAAATTAAAAGACTCTACACAAAGTAATGCAGCAAGTCCCATGGTCATCTCCAGCTCCGTCGATCATCC
>JBBMKA010005287.1:0-11725 GCA_037833695.1 Sechiopsis laciniata | reverse complement strand
ATATTTGCACAATACAGAATGAAGAACATGCTTAGGCAGAAATCACTTATATAAAGTAGAGTAAAAACAATGGAAATTAAATCGATTAAATACTATATTGCTTTAAAGTCTGGCGAACATCGGGTACAAGATTTCGCTGAACTAAGATGTAAACTAAAACTACAACTAGGTTGTTCCAGGCGAAACTACTCCTTCGAGTGACTTCGGTCCGGAAAAGGAAAAACGGTTGTAATTGCTGAAGCTTAGAGACAAATCTCTCCGAGACAAAAGTTGTTCAAATGGAAGGAGCTCTCTCCTTAAATAGACCTCTTGAAGTTCCACCGAAAACCCGCTGACATTTTGCTGGCTTCCTGCTGATATTCAGCTGCAACCTTGCTGAAATTCTGCTGAAAATCTGCTGAACATCCTTTCTCTGATTTACTGGTTCAGCTACCTATTTTCCGGATGCTGCAGAGTTGACTTTACGACAACGGAGAGGAATTCCAGGGTCACAGATCTTTGCCACGCATCCTTGAGTTAGGTATTATCTTGATCGATCAGAACGAGGTTGTCACAACGGCGAACTTCAATTGGTCTCTTCATGTTGTCTGGAAAGTTTGGCCTTCGCTGAGTCGAAGAGGTTGGTCTTCGCTAATGCGAACATATCTACGATAAAACACAAGCATCAAATTCGTTTGACAAGGGACAATAAGCATATCTCGCTACGGTTTCGCTTCAACTTTTATCTTCCAGGCTTTTGTTCACTATTTAGCTTAACATGTTAAATCTAGTAAAATTTTATGCTTAATGATTTGAATTCAACATTTTCTTAATTAGATTTCTTAATTTAAGCTACTTTAACTCTCACTACTTGAGAGTTATCAAAATGGTTACAAGAATTTGAGACAATCGGATCATAGCGAGAAAGATGGAATCCAAGTAAGAGTAAGCATTTGGGGATTCTGCGGCCAACTAGGAGGTACTTGATAAAAGGCCCACCCCCAGACAATAAGCACAAAGTGGGTCCCTTATCCCTTTAGAAGCGGCTGCGCTTCTTAGAAGATCAGATGAGTGGAAAATCGGGTTCTAGTCGGTCAATAGCATAGCTCTTTCTTTCCCGGGTCTCCTTTCTCGAGTAGTCGTAGAAGTAAGGTCTCAGACTCGCAAGATCGAATAAATAAGAAACCAAAGCGTAAGGCACAGGAGGCAGGAACTTTCTTTGTTAGCGCAGCGGTTCGCAGCCTTGCTTCCTTGAAGCGAGAACTGGCTTTAGCCCTTTCTTCTGTTGGCTCACGGTGATCAAGGCAGAGCGACTTCTTCTTTTAAAGAGGTTGGTTTACTCGAAATGAAAGAGGTTATTACTGCTCAGTAGTGCTTCGCCACTAACGTAGCTAGCCCAGTCTCCTCAAAAGTTTTCTCTTCTATCTTCGCAGAATTCACCTGGGTCTCTTACTCACCTTCGCGTCTAGGGCATGATGTCTTTCTTTATTTAAGATGGTTAATCGCCTTTTTAAACGCAGGATATGGGCTTAGCTGAGCTTTCTGCTCTAGAACTCTTAAGAGTGGCTTTACCTCCTGAACCGAGGGCGTCCATGTCACAGAACCTTTCTTCTAGCAAAGAATCCCATTATTGATCAAATTGGGGCTGCTATGATGTAACGTGCAGTCGTCCCGAGGCAGTAGGATGTATGGTATAGGGCTCCCTATTTTCTCTCCCTAGCCCATAAAAAGTTCTTCCATGAAAGACCAATCATCAATACCAGTTCAGCAGAAAAAAGATGGCATGGGGGAATGGAATACGGGAAGGCTCTGCTTTTAACCTTTCTTCTTTTAAGCGGAATTATTTAAGATTCTGGATTTGGAACTACAGCCTTAACCCTTCTGAAAGTGGCACCGATGCGTGGTGTTGTGAGATTCAGTAAGTGGAGAAAGTTGTGTCCTAGGTTTGTAGGAACCTTTGAGATTCTTGAGTGGATCGATTCAGTGGCTTACCATTTGGCTTTGCCCCCGTCTTTGGCAGCTGTGCATAATGTTTTCCACGTGTCGATGTTACGTCAGATGTGGCAGTCTCTTTTCACGTTGTGGATTATGAGCCGTTAGAACTGAACGAGGATTTGAGCTTCAAGGAGAAGCCGATGCAGATTTTAGCCTAGGAGCACCGTTTTCTGTATTTTTTCTACTTGTTCCAGGTAAGGATTTCTTACCAGGGTTGTGTGGACCCTGCGATTCATACATTGATTGCATTCTCGTTGCCTGTTTATTGTTTACGAGCATGTTAGTGGATAGGATTGTATGCTGTTCTATTTCCTGCTAGCATTAATTGTTTCCTGTTTCTACATGTTAGTACCATGCTAGGTTTGTTCTTTCCGGCATGCGTTGTGATTCCTGTTGTTAAGCTTGTAGTGCCATGCTAGGTTGTATCTGTTGTTGAGCATGTATTTATCTATCACGAAACAAGTTTGTGTATTCTTGGCTAGCTTCGGTTAGGTTGTCTTCATCTAGAGGCTGAGAGTGGACATAACGTACTTTGTCCCCATAGGTCAGGACCAGCGAGGACAGGTTCCTACCCCCGACAGCCGTGTATGGTCTAGCTCACCACAACGACATAAGCCTAGTCTGTAGCCTGCTAAAGCAGAACCCCTCCAATGGTGCAAGCCTGCCTTGAACGATTCTTTGCTTCGGGCGTTTAGTGGTTCAAGCTGCTACAGCTGAGTACTGTGGGTCTCGCACTACTGTAGATCAGTGACACCAATTCCGAGTCTTTAGGCATGCATACCTAGACTGGCGTAGTTTGTTTAGACCCCACATTTATGTGGTTTGCAGCAGCATGCGGTGTGCGCGCACACGCATTAGGCGCCCGAGGGAGAGCTTCCTCAGGCTAATGTCGTTAGGACACCACTTCCGTTTCAGTTTAGAGCCTGACATCCGATACTCTCTAAGGTGTCCCAAGATCAGCTAAGAGAGCTGATTAGGATCAGTTTTTAGAGCTGGTCACTTGGCCGAGGGTATGAGACTCTCGAGGATTATCTCTTTGGGACCTGTTTTGATAGCTGGTCATTTGGTCAAGGGTAAGAGACCTTCGAGTATAACAGATTGGGATTAGTTTAGATAGATGATCAATAGGCTAGGAGTAGGAGACTCATGAGGACTCATGAGTTATGTTGAGATCACAAGGCAAAGATTCTTTGTTGGTAACTGTTTGCATGTATACTAGGATGCTAGATGATTTGATGTTTCATACTGTACCTCGGTTGGGGATTCTTACTGAGTGCCTTTGTACTCACTCTTATTTTCTGTGGTTTTTCTACCAGGTAACTTGGGATAACACCGGGACGGCTAGCGAAGGAGCTGAATGATCATGGGAGCTGTCGGCGCCACTCTGTCATTTATTTATTTGTTTCAACATGTAGTTAGACACGGAGTTCGTAGGGAATTTTTGTATAATGTTATTTATGTTGCTTTGTGGATGTTTTAATAATACTCTGGCAAGGGATTGTTTTAAAGTTTTAAACAGGAATTCTAAATTGAATGTTTTTATTTTGGAGCTTAATGCATTTTGAATCGTTTTCACGGACTTATGTATCTTTAAATGCATGCATGCTAAGTAAGAACCATGTTTAGGACTATTTTAGAGTCGGGTTCTTACATCAATTCTTGCTGTGTATATAGTTCTGGTATTGTAAAAACTACGGGTACTATTGCGAGTAGCCCATAGTTTAACTCGCTAACATTATTTTCCTGTGGACTAGTTGACTCTGCATCTCCCCTGTTGGTTAGATGCAGGATCTTGATAATTGGCTCTACAGGTTCATTACTCACTATGCTAACTGCTTGAGAATGTTCATCCTCGCTTTAGCTTTCATCACTTAGAATTTGCTCAGTATTAACCTTGGACCCTTCTTCGTTTTCTTCCACAACGCATTCTGTGATATCAGCCTCTAAAGTGGCCAGGGTGGCGAACCTTGCCCAAGCTTCCTCCTGCTGCTGAAAACGTCTCATTTGTTCTCTGTCTATTTCTGCTGCACGCTGCAATGCCTTGACCTCTTTTCCTCGTTCAATCATGGCTAGCCAAAAATCTTCCCAGGAGAGTTCAGTCTCACTGAAAAAATCCACTGCTGATGCCCCATTAAGTATGTCGGCCCTTAGATATGTCTCTTCTGCTCTTACATTACTGGTAGTGCTTTCTTCTGTGATTGTATTCAGAGATTGTTTGCTCTTGATTGGGCTGTTGAGGTTCTGGTATTATACCATTGTCCCTCATCCGTTTCTTTTGTCTTAGCTGCTCTTCCTCTTCTATGGTAATGTCTTCCAGAAATTACCCATTATTGTACATCGGACCCCTAGGTTCATGACTCTTAGCCTCCCATGTATGCCTCATGTTGCTGCGATTTCCAAGTAGACTGAATTGATGTTGAAAAATGTTGCTATGATCTCCTTAAAACTGCAACTGTTGTTCCCAGTTAGGATACGGTGAATAGAAATTTGTTGTGTTGGTCTCTTCTGCATAGCCTTGTTGCTGATAAAAACGTGTTTGTTGTGGATTAGTGTTGTTATTCCATTGCTGATTCGAAAAGTGATTAAACCCCATCTTTGACGCTCGTGCTTGTGGTAATGTGATTCTTCTTTCCTTGTTGGTTGTATTGCCTTGAATCTAGGTTCCTCTGAAATATAAGTATTCAACCTTTAAATCGATAAAATTTACTCTCACCTTAGTAATACAAATTCTAAGTATAAATCCCTGGCAATGGCGCCAAAAATTTAACCTGCGTTCCGGGTGCTAACATAAATGTATAGTAATTAACTCAGAGCATAACCTATTGCCAAGTGTGACTCGGAATCACTTAAGCATAAGTATATGCGGTTAGAATGTAGCAAGTAATAAGTATTTATATTTTATCGTTCTCCACATGGATTGATGTCTAGATCTAATACTATTAATGTGAGAGTTATAAGAATAGAGTAAAGAATGGGTTTGAAGTTATTTGTGTGTTTTAATTCTGAATGCTAACAGTGATTAAACATGAATGCTAATGATGACTCTCAAATATAGTCAGAATTCAGAATAATTTTGAATCATTGTGTGCGATTGTTATATAAGATTCAATGCGAGCAAGGTAAAAATAAAGGAAAAAAGGTGTAGTTTGCTAAATTGAAGGAATTAGCACACTTAACGCACATTTAGCAAGGCTTATGCTAATTAACTATTTTTGCAGGAATTACGTTTGCGAAGTAGTGCAAAGTTATGATTTGAGATGCGTGATTGCGTGCAAGTCATGCTCGGGAAAAAGAATTGCCATAGCATTACAAGCAAAAATAAGGAAAGAATCAATTAGACGCAAAAAGTTGACTAACCAGACACTACGAGACAGATTGCGAAAATTAAGAGATTCTTACCTTAGACAAATGAAAATATAATTGGCAAGTTTAAATAAGGAAAGATGTCGCATTGGTTGATTCGTGCCTATTTTGGAATGTTCCGAGAGTTGACAAAGAAGCTTATAAAAGGCGATCTTTGTAATAGAAAAAAGAGAGAGAGGAGAGTCTAGAGATTAGAAACCGAGAGTTATTATTTTTCTTTATTTTCTTTAATATCAATTTCAGTATGTTTTTCATTTCGCATTCGTTGTTCTTTATTTATATGATGAACTAATTTCTTTAAGGCAACGCTAGGAAAAAGTGGAGTAGTTGTAGCATGTGTTAAGAAGAAATAGGAAGGTTTAACTTATGCATGTTAACTAGAAGCAAAACTCAACAGTAAATGTCGACCGACCATCAATACGAATTAATAGGTTGAAAATCGGAAGAGGAAATAACCTAAGTCTAGTTGCATGTTCAGTAGGTTAGAATTAAGTCTTTAATTCTTTGAATCAGAGTTTAGAAATAAATACGCAACTATGGCATACGTAGCACCGGGTTATCATTACATCAAGTTGCACCAGAAGTCGAACTTGATGCAAACGGATGTAGAAGCGGAAGATTGTAAGGCGTAGTATGTTAGTTATTCCTTACCGCATGTTTCTTCGCATCGCATTGCTATTGCTTTCCATGAGTATCTTAGTTTAGCCTTATCTCTCTCAATCCATTTTACTACTGTTAAGTTTTCTTTCTGCTATTCAAACCAAACTATCACAACATCTATGCTTTTATTTATGTTCAATATCTCCTTGGATAAATCAAAGTCCCTGTGGAGGTCAATAATTTACTTATTACTTACTGCAGACCGCGTATACTTGCGCGAGTGTGTGACTATTGCACACGAGGAAACTCAGTTTTCCACAGTTAGGTAACAATAAGTAAATGTGAATGCAATGAGTAGTGATAAGAAGACAGCTATAGAAGATATTAAGGGTGCATAACTAGTTATCAAGTTTCATGTTTCCTTATTCTAATAAGTACTTCAGCACTTAATGATTTATGGCAGACCCAGCTTCCGCATACTAATTCAGGGAGATGCAAGTGTTAGTAAGCTTTTCAACTAACCTAATGTAGCATACTCGATCATCCTACAGTTCCTTCTTCCGAACTCGCTGCAGGCTAAATGTATGGGTAGCTAATCGACACATGTATATTAAATAAAAACATAGTAGTGTAAAACATAATAACCTACACTCTTAACATGCTTCTACAAATGAATCCTCACCGAAAACTCCTATAACACAGCATAGCAATAAACACAAGTAGAAAGACAAAATCAGCAAATTTTATTACTACTACTAAATGTTTACAGCTATAAACTACTCCTAAGAAAAAAAAATAAAAAGTTGGAATTGGTGCAGTTGTAAAGTGTTTAGTTCCCTTTGTCAATGGCTCCCACGAACACCACTAGATGCTTTTCCTTAAGATTGGCTTTTGGCCAACCGACCAGCTCACCGAACCTTGGCTTTCCTCTTGCTATTTATAAAAATGAATTACTTGGTTAGTAAGTTGAGGTGAGCTGGAAAATCTTCATTAATGCAGGATCTCTTGATTTCTGCTGAGATTTCTTTGATTGACACTCTATTAATTGCTTTATTGATTCTCTGTTTATTTCCTTGTTGGCGTGATTCTTCGAACGCGACTTCCTTGTGAATGTGTGATTTTGCTGCGTGGATCGTCGTTCACATTGATTCTTCATTCTTGCGTAAACGTTCTGCGTATTCCTGCATTGCATAATGTTTTAGTGCAATTTGATCCATATTTGTACTTAAACTGTGAAACTGCGCTTGTGATGCTAAATTATGAATGCATGCAACTTCCATTAGTTTTTACTCGCATTTTACTATTATCGTCCATTTATTTCCTTTAATTCTCATAATAATGCAAACTATAATAGCCTAAAATGTGCTCTATTTGAGAGCTATCATACCTCCATTGGGTTTCTTCAAGATGGATCATAACAAGTCTAAGATGGGCAACCAAGCAACTCAACCAGTAGCACAAGTTGGTTGCTCACAAGTACGAGTAGACCACGACTCTCCATGTATAGGCAATACTCATGCCTCAGATTCGATGCATGGAGAACTGATAATAAGGGAAGAATTTGATCTCCCTAGGGCCGAAGTTATTGAAGAACCGAGTGGTCAGCCCGATGCCTCTGATTTAGGAGAAGTATGTTTCATTTTTATGGTTGTCAATAATATATTTCAATGGATGTATACTTTTAATTACATGCTTTTCATGTAGGTGTGGCATGTAAACTTTCACTCGACGATATAGATAATGTCATTGTCATCAACACCGTATATGAATCAGAGGACAAGTTCAATAAGATCCATGGTATTATACTAGGCAAATACAATTAACGAGTCGTAGTTGATTTGATAATGGATGGAAATGAGATGTTGGAGTTACCTGTTCCTATACACGAACTCCAATACCTTTATCAAGCGGCAAACACTTTTGTGTCATGGTCACGTATATGGATCATTAAGACAACTCATGCTCTAAAAAAGGTATGTAATTTTACAAGCTCTTCACACTTTCGCATGTTTTTATAAGTTTAAATCAATAAAAAATATTTTTTTTCATAGCCATCTAAATCCAAGCAAGGGAAGAATGTCGCATCAGCTGCACAATCAACTCAATCAAATAAAGGGAAGAAAGTCACGTCAGCTATTGCACAATCAACTAAATCTAGTAAAGGGAAGAAAGTCGTGTCATCTATTGCACAATCAACTGAATCTAGCATGACTCTTCATACGACGATCAAACTTCTTTATTCCTATGCTAGACGGATTTTGAAGCCAAATGACTTAGTAACTATACCAATTCCCCCAAAAACATGCTTGGATGCGATATCTGGGTACTTGCTCTGGAGGAGATTATCCATTATTGCGAGATGGATGAAATAGGCTGCTCGTAGATACTTGTATTCAATGCATAAGTAACATAATTTAATTTTCACTTTTTATAATCACATACTCAAGTACACTAACGTTTCCTAAATCTCTATTTACAAGCACTATGGGCTACCTATGATCCGAGCGTTCTGAATAACTACTTAGTAGTAGATAGTCGACATTTTAGCTTTGGGTCGGATCAAGAAAAATTTGAACCTCATGTTAAATTTCTAGTTGATAGGTTAGAATCGATGACAATTTCAATCAAATACTATACTTTCCATTCAACACCGGGTATGTGTTTATAATTTTGCATTCTTTAAACATAAGAATTATGTCTATATAAAACTTAAGATGTTCGTTACATTGTATAGGCACCACTGGATTTTAGTTCTATTAAGTCCATCGCTAAATACAGTGTATATCTTCAACTCTCTAGCCCATAAGAAAGTCAATAACAATTTAACTCATATCGTAAATACATAAGTTTCTAAATAATCAGTCTTTTTTCTTTGAATTCCCTTTTTATCCTCATAATATTTCAAATTTATTATATAGTGTCTTTCGAGCGTGGCATACTCATCACGGGTCAATGGGCCCAAAATTGGTTTGGAAAATAGTAAAGGTAAAGTCGAATCAATTAATCTTTTTTATGATTATCATGTTGATCCTTGTACTAAGTATGAGTCTTGTTTAACTAGTGCCCTCATCAATTGGGATCAATAGTGTGTGGATATTACGTCCAACTATAAATCTGAAAGCTGTTATCAAACCCTACCATTCCCATTCATAGACTCGTAATTTTGGTTTATATGTTCATATATTGAATCATTAAGTAATTTATATATTCCAACATTTTTTAATCTGGTGTTTTTATTTCTTAATATTTGTACGTAGTTCAACATCACGACACCATTCACTCAAGAGGAGATAGATGAGGTACAAGTAGAATGGACAGATTACATAGCTAGACATCTACCAAATTAATATATGAAACTTTTTGTTTTTGTATATGAAACTTTTTGTTTTTGTTCATTGAATGATCTACAGTGTAGTTTCTAGCAGGACAAGTCCCATTGATATATAGTCATGTGTAGTTTCTAGTGGGATAATATCCCATTTGATATATATAATATGTTCATGCCTTTATTATACAGGTGAAAATTTTTTAGATTCTTAATATTGCGTCGTTATGCTGCCGAATTTTCTGGTAATTTTATATAGAATTGGGATTCTTACAAGTTTATAAGTTAATTTTGTGCTTTGTAAAGATCAAGTTAAAAAGTTTAAGAATTGGGTACAATTTATTTTGAAAAGTTAAAATTTATAGACTTTGTTTAGAAGGCTAAAGGGGTTTAAATGAAGGATGTGGTGGTTTGACATTTCAAGGCAACTGTGCTTTGGAGAATGCAAATCATCACAATCATTTTTTTTTATAGAAGTGTAGTGACTTTTAATGTCAGGCACAAACAATGACGAACCCAAAATGTTCACTATTTATTTAATATCATATGAATTGGACCACATGGGCAGCACTGCCTTTTTAAAAAATATAGAACACCATATTTAACAACGAGAAAAAACAAAAAATGCCTGTCATAAAAATGAATAGATGGTGGTCATGCCTGTCGTAAAAGCAAATTGACGACGGGTGGCCTATCACCGTTTCTCGATAATGAATCAAAATGTGCCCTCAAAGATGACAGGTCGTCTGTCATCAATTGACCGTCGTCCAATATATTGGATGACGGGCAATACATCCCGTCGCCAAAAAGAATGGACGACGGGCAAGCCTGTCATCCAAAACGCCCTTCATTTATGCCCTTCGATGATAGGGGAAAGGATGGCGGGCTGCGGCCCGCCACCTTTTCTCCATTTTCTACTAGTGTGCACGACAATTGATAAATTAGTGTAATAGGTATCTCATAGATCAGATGGGTGCTTTGATGCTTCTATGTTTTGATTCTTTTCTCATTTCTAAAGTGTGGATGCATATTGATTTTACTTATGTTATCTCGTATTTCAGCTTCTAATTCATTCAACTTTTCCTTATAACCTTCCTGAAATGCCTATAATGATTGTTCAATTAATGCTCTATTTGATAGCTATCAGGGACTCAGAGAAAAAGGTGACAATGAGTTGAAAATAAATATTGCAAAGATGGATCTTCATGATGGGCCAGGGAAAAGTTAGAATGTTTGATAAATGAAGAAGAAGTGTATTAATGACAACACTCACAATGAGACTAATTAAAATGGGGTGATTGAAATACACGGTGGTTTCATGCTTATGCTAGTAAGAGACAAAGGATGAATCTGATTAATACACTTTGTAGAGAAGATGGAAGTTGGTCGTGTGATGACAAAACTATTGAAATTGAGGTTTGCACCTATTTTAAAAATCTATTTTCTTCAAATGATGACAGCTTTGAAGAGGTTGTCAATGATTTTTTTTTTTTTTTTTTATGAAGTTAATCGTTCATTTTAGGATGATCATACCGCTCTTATAAATTCCCCATTCGTTGAAGAGGAAATTGTGGAATCTTTCAAACAAATGGACCCCTCGAAAGGTCTAGGTATGGATGGTTTCGCTGCTTTATTTTATAAAAAGAATCAGTCCATAGTTTGCATTGATGTTACTAAATTTTGCTTGAGCAATATTCTGAATGCTCGTTACTCTATGGATGATATTAATAGAACCATTATCGCTTTGATTCCAAAATTCCCTAATGCATGTTTTATAGAAGATTATCGGTTGATTAGTCTATGCAACGTTATTTAAAGTGATCTCTAAAATGATTGCCAATAGACTTAGAGAATTGTTAAAGACAGTTATTTATCCTAGCCAAAGTGCTTTTGAACCTGGGTGAAGTATTAGAGATAATGCTTTGTTGGGTTATGAATGTTTGCACTCTTTCATGAAGAGGAAAAAAAGGCAATTGTTTCTTTGTGGCGATGAAATTGGATATGAGCAAAGACTATGATCGGGTCGAATGAAGTTTTGTGAGCCAGTTTATGACTGCTTTAGGTTTTAAACCATGTTTTGTTGATTTAATATGGGTTGTGTTACCTCTGTGTCTTATTGTTCCAATATTAATGGGTATTGAAAAGGGAATTTTAAACCTGCTCGAGGACTCAACAAGGAGATCCTCTTCCTCCTTACCTGTTTCTCCTTTTTACAAAAGGTTTATCCTGTATCCTAAGTTGGATCGAAGAGAACACGGAAATCCCAAGAATTAAGGTTGCTCGAAGATCTCCTTCCATTTCCCAACTTTTTTTCGCTGATGGTTGTCCTTTACTTTTAAGGCAAATAAATGAGAGACTGATCACATATTGGAAGCTTTGAGACTATATTTGTTGAAAGTTAAACATGAATTTAAGTTTTGCAAATTCAATTAAGGAGGTTAAGAAATTAAATAAATGTAAGTT
>JBBMKA010005286.1:0-11727 GCA_037833695.1 Sechiopsis laciniata | reverse complement strand
GCTTGGAGCACACCACTACCTTGCATCTTTCCGATGTGGGACAAATTCACTTCTAATATTTTGCCAAAACCCAACAATCATATCTTTAAAAATTTCAAAATAATTTGTTTTCCCCAAAAAGTTTTAAAATCTTATGATATAAAATTAACACAAACTGATCAACAAGAGTATAATTAAATCAACATGGTGTAATGTACCAATATATTATGCTCGCTCCCTAATGTAATTGAATAAAAAACGCACCTTATTATTATTATTATTATTAGTTTGTACAAAAACTAGCCCATGTTTTGTCGTGCCGAATGGGTCGGTGGCACGATTGGCTATCTGATTTGGTATTAATCAATTTTCACTCCACGGCTACGAGTTCAATCCCTGAAATCGATATTTGTAATTTTTGTACTAAAAAAAAAACCCATGTTTCCTCGTGAAGTATACAAAATTTACAGGGCAATCAGGCTTTGTGTTTGAATCGAGTTGGACCGCTTATTTGGGCCTTGTCATAAGGTTTGTTTTCTAAAGCCCACGTACACTACTTATGAGTCACAAGCATGCAGTTCAATAATAATGGAACAAATTTAGATTCTTAATTTCTATGCGAAATATTTTTTGAACAATCTCTATACTTCAATATTTATTTATATAAGCCAATAAGAGTAATAGCTGAATCTTCGGTCCCCACTATTGTAACCAATATATATTATATTTTATCCACAATTCTTGTTACAACTATTTTAATTATAACTACCTTAACAATAATGTAACAAGTCAACAATATAAACATAACTCAATGGTAATTAATGAAGAACCACATCAGTCTAAACAAAAGAAGAAAAAAACATGTTAAATGTTTTAATCTTTTATCCTAAAAATTATTCTCATGACTAAAAAAATTAAAATTAAATTAAAAAAAAAAAAAGAAAAAAAAAGACATTCTCTTATTAATGAGGAATGACATAATTTTGATGAGAAGATTTATTTATTTATTTATTTGGAATGCATGCCAAGATTTATTTATGAACATGAAAAACAAGTTTCATAATAAGATCTTTTGTTTTTGGTAACCTAACCGCCCAACACTTAGCATCATGTGTTGAATTGCCTCGAAGTGCAATGAATACTATATAATAATTTGATTTTTGTTACTTCTTTTATATAATTAGAGCTAGGAAATTCGAATACATGTCCTTCTGATTCACTAATGTTGCTGAATTAACGCTCTGATTGAATTTTTGCTACTTCTTATATTAATGACAAAGATATATAGTCCTCAAAGGTTCTCTCTTAGGGGAGAGAAGCTTCGACTCCAGGACCAAGGAAAAAAAATCATCGTAATACTTAATTTTATATATATATTTTGACAAACCAAGTTAAAATCTAACGATGATAATACGCATTTTTAATTTATAAATTATAATTTCGAATCTGTCAATTTCTAAGTATTGTTATAGTATTCAAAGAAGTAAACCAATTTTAAAATTTCGAACTAGAAACAAATTCAAACTCGACAGTTCAAAACCTATAATTAAAAATTAAACGACTTATTACTAAACATTTTCTCCTGGAAAAAAAAACCCATAATAGCTCAACCTATTAAACATAAACTTGGTTGTTTAAAGACTAAAATTTTAATGTAACATACCAATTAATGCCCATATGCATATAACTCTAATAATTAAGATCTCCATAATCATTTTGTTTTTAATTTTTTGTTTTTAAAATTTAAGCCTACAATAATTATCTTATCATATTTTTTTTTTCTTATTTGGACATCTAAATCTTACCTATATTTTTAGAAATAAAAAAAAAAAAAATAGATTCTAAAAATTTATTTTATTTTTGAAATTTGATTAACATTCACATACTTAATTGATACATTATAGGAAATATGAAATACTCCTAAAAAAATTTGTTTAAAAATAAAAAATAAAATAATTATCAAATGGTGTTGAGTTGATCTTTTACATTTTTCAAACTAGTAATAAGTTAAAATATCGTTTGTGACCACCAAAACAAATCAAGTTTAACAGTCTTTTACATGTACTTTTTATTAGAAGGCTGTAGATTTCGAATCTTCAACTTTAAAAAAATTATTAAGGTCATGAATTTGAATTGTATGTGATGTACAAGAAATATACTGTTAAATTTAGAATAAATATTTGATGCCGATAGTGTAAAAGCTCATTGTAGTTTCGAAATTTGCCACAAATAAACAGCAATATATGCAATATTACTCAAAACTTTATGGCTGGAAAGTGGAATATTATTACAAAATCGAAGATTTGATAACACAGAATCTTATCTAAATCTAGATATTTACTACCAACAAATTTCCTACTTTGATTTTTTTTATCCCTCTCTTTTACAGAAAGCCTCAACTTTAATTTAGGTTTTTGGGCACTGTCAAATGAATAGAATATATAATAAAATAAAAACTAATTATAGTTTTTTTTATGACCCGTAAGCAAGAAATTGGTATAGATTATATTCCATATGCTCTTTTCACTTAAACCATTCCCCATTATATGGTTTAGGTTTCAAGGAATTTTTGCCTTCTAATTCACTCTGTAACATCCCCTTCATCCAAATTGGTACCACTTTATCTATAATCCCACCAAAATTCTATCTTTTTATTATAATATTTATAGGGTTCTAAATTTGATTTGTCCTTTCTACTCATTTTTTGGAACTTTTTAAATTTCAGTATTTGATCCTTTTATGTCTCCATTTAGTCTACACCTACACACAATTGATTATGTGTATTTTGATCTATAAAGTTTCAGTAGGGTTGTCAACAAAAAAAATAGTACTCCAGTATCAAATAGTAACTAATTAATTATTGATTCGAGTCTCTAATGTTATTGAAATAAAAAGAAAAAAAATTAAGTAGGGTTTAACCTAGTATTAGCTGCTAAGTTTATTGTTAATTTTCTTTTTTTAAAAAAGGTTATTGTTTGCTTTTCATAAATAAATATAAAAGGGTTTAGCATTTCCTCTTAAATGTTGGAAACATACTCACATTTGTGGTATGAAAATTAATATCAATACTATTTTTACAAACTCAATTTAAAAAGATTAACCTCAAATAGCAACAACTACTATACATAAGATTTCTTAATCAAAATTACCGTAATTTACTAGCAAAGGACATATGTATGTTTCTTTTCTTAAAATTAAATATTCAAATCTTCATTTTCTACATATTTGTCGAACTGTTTTTTTTTTTTTTTGGTTACTAAAAGCATGGAGCTACCATACAAAATGAAGCAGAATAATGAGACAAGTATGATATTTTAACCACAAATTAATAAAGTATATGTGTTTATTATGTAATGTTGTATAGACATACATTTTTTCTCTATTGTATGGAGCAGGAGATCAAATATCATGTACAATTGTAAACATGCATTTGATTTTTATAGGTTGGTTGAAATAATTAGTGGCATCTATATAAAAGATAAATAATAAAATTTTAAAAAATAATTTTAAAAAAAAATTATAATAATTATTATTATTAGTGGATTTGGTAAGGATATAGTGAAAGAATAATATGTTGTGACTAAAATAAATTGGTTGTTTTTTAAAGGTGTATGGATTAAAATGAGATTTTGAACTGCAGTAATTATTATTATTATTATTATTTTTTTGAGATAAATTGCAGTAATGGTTATAAATTCGTTGATTTCACAGGGATAGCATAAGTATAATATTTTTTTTTATGGGCATAAGTATAATTTTTTTTTTGATAGTGACATAAGTATAATT
Source organism: Sechiopsis laciniata (assembly GCA_037833695.1). NCBI lineage: Eukaryota > Viridiplantae > Streptophyta > Magnoliopsida > Cucurbitales > Cucurbitaceae > Sechiopsis > Sechiopsis laciniata. The sequence continues at coordinate 7,962 of JBBMKA010005286.1, read as the reverse complement.
TAACTGATATATATCTTTTACTTTTTTAATATTGGGATGTGATTTTTTTCGAAAAGTTAGATCATGTCGGCAATTTCTTAAGATATATATATATATATATATATATTTTTTTTTTTTTTTTTTTTTTTTTTTTTAAACAATTTCTTAAGATATTGTCGTTAAGAAATGTATTAATGCATTGTTTTCTTTTTTTCATTCTTTAAAAAAGTAATCATTATGGATTTTCTTTAATAAGATTTGTTTAATTCAATAATAATAAGATATTATTTAATAATCTGAGTGACAAATTTCCTATCTTACATTCGAATAAGTTTAATATTTAATTTAATCCAAAAGTAAAATTTATACACTTACTCTAAAAAAAAAGATTATACACTTGAGTGAAGAATTAAATAAGTATCTATTTCAAATGAAAAAAGTATTGCTTCAATACTGTAGATAAAAAGATTTGAAGTAATGGTTCAAATTTTATGGTAGCTAATCTAGCCATGTATGGTAAAATCATTATGTTTAATTATCATATATTAATTTAGCGATCAAACCTATTTTAAAATTAAAACGTTATGATTTTAGTTTAAAGTGATTAAATTCATTTTTTTTAATTTATCCCTTAAAAATAATTGAGATGCATTTTCTATAGTTATTGATTAAAAAATTATGCTTTCAGCTGAAAATTAAATAATGTAATTGATATAAAAATAATAATAATATAACTGCTGAAGTATAGATTGATTTATTATTAATAAAATGGATATTTAACAAAAAATTTCCCAAGCTAACAAAATACATTTTTTTTTAAGAATCTAGTTATCTTGTTCTCGACTCCTAAGTTGATTTTCATTTCACCTCCGATTGCAAAACGGAAAAGCACGGAAAGTGGCATCCACACCAAACATAAAATCCTCATAAAATTTTGAAAAACATGAAAGGAAAAAATAAAATAAAATTTAAAAAGAATAAAGAAAAAGGCAATTTGATTATGGATAATTAAGAAAATAAAAAAGAGATAACGGATAAACGAGGTTTATTAGTAGATATTAATTTAATGCCCCCATTTACGGGCGCAAAATGTGCTTCGTTGAATGCTCGATAAAAGTCAACAAAACTACACGCCGCATGTTCCACAACCCCTAATATTTGTCAAACTTTTTGTATTTTAGTTTTCCAAAATAAATATACTTTTTTAATTTTCTATTTTTAGAGAATACGATCGGCTTGTTTGACTGCAAGAGAGATGAGATGAATGGAGATTTGATAACAGAAAAACCTTGTTTGGGATTGAGGGAGATGAAATGAGATCATAAAAAAACCTTATTTGGAGTGGAGGGAGATGGGAGGAGATGACAAAAAAACCTTGTTTGAAGTTTTGAATTTCTCATACATAAATATTCTTGAATTAAAAAATAATAATGAGAAAAAAACTTCACATAACAAAAATTAAATTTAACTAACTAAAAATATTTGTAGGTCATTCGTGGCCTTTTTTTTTCAAGATTTGTTAGAGTTAAATAATAAAAATAAATTTAAAAAATACCAAGATTCTATTTATTAAAAAATAAAAACAAAACCATTGGATTAAACTAGTCATTATAAAATATTGATAGCAATTTTTATTTTTATTTTATTAAAAAATAAACTATTTTATTATACATTTTTTATACATTCATATTCATATTTTTCGAAATCAAATAATTGTCAATAAAATATACTAATTAATATGTAATAATAAAATAAACATTGAAAGTATTTGTGTTATTAGTTATAGACACTTTTAGAGAACCATAAAAACTCCTAAATTTTTTAATTTGTTATTTTTTTGCAAGTAAAAGTGAACCCAATCACACTTTGATAATAATTATTATATGAAGTAAGATCGTGCCCCTTCAAATTTTAAAATTTATTATTATTATTTTTTATTTTCTGAATACAAAATAGATTTCAATCCCTATGTTGACTTATACAAGTCTTGAAACTGATAGTTATTTTTGGTATATACAAGAAAAACTCTCAAAATTATTTATATTAATTTACCTATTTCCAAAAAAAATAAAAAATTGTAGATATTCTCTTGCTATTATTTTAAAGTGTAGCTTAGTACTACAAAAATTTGAATCACTTTTTTTTTTAACAATTTGATCTTATTTTTATAACAAACAAAATAAGTTCATATTTTTAAATCTGTGGTAAATTATGAATAAAAATTCAATATACATAAATTATTTAAATTTACTTTTGTTTTAATAATAAATTGATGTACATATTGTTAATATTAAAAAGAAATACAATATTGTATAAAAATAATTTTTTAATTATAAATATACGATATTTCTAATTTATCTTTGAAATTTCACAAAATTTTAATTTTTAAGATATAATATATATCTATTTATTTTAATTTGAAAATTCAAATTTAATTTAAATAAATATTTGATATAATAATAGTATACTTATTATAATTATATACCAATATATTAATATATTTAAATAATATTATTATTATAACAAAAATATATCAAACATAAAAATAAATAAAATAGGTAAAAAATAAATAATTAAAAATATGGAAAAATGTTAAAAGAAAAAAAAAAATGAGAGAAGATGAGATGAGTAACATTTTGGGCCAAATAAGGTGTTGGAGTCCAACACCCCATCTCATCTCATCCCAAAACAAACACATTAAATAACATTTTTTTATTTGTAGCTTGTGATCTTCAAAAATCGTATTTCAAATATGAGAATTAAACAAAAATATTTATTCAAATAAATTACTAGATTATTAAGTTTTATTAATGCATTTGAAACTAATCTTAGAATAGTTACAATCATTTTGTCAGGTAAGTTCTTACAAACGTGTATTTAATTATTTAAAATCAACTTAATGCTGATTTTACCATTTTGAAGACAACTTACTATAAAAACTGTTTTTTAAAACAAATAAAAGCTGGCTCTAGAATGGTTTTGAATTTTTTTTTTTAATCACTTCTAAACATGTAGACGCGAAAGAAAACGATTTTTTTTTTTTTTTTTTTTTTTGAGAATAAACTTAAATATAGAGTTTTCTTTTTAAGATAGTGACAAACATAGATGATTTTAGGCAAGTGACAATGAAAGTTGTGGTAGATCAAACTCACTTACCATTTATTTATATATATATATAGTTCAAGAACAATTAGTTAAAGTAGGAAATTTAAATTTATAATTAATTAGTTATGGATGAGCACTTGTATCGACTAAGTTGACATTTGTTATTTTTCTTACAACTAAATTAGTTAGCCAAGTTCAACAAAGTTTAGAAATTTCAATTGAAAAAATTATCTAAATATAATATAGTTTTTTTTTTTTTATCGAATAATATATGAGGAATGAAAAATTTGAACGTGTAACCTCATGATTATACAATGCCGTTAAAACTATGTTTTTGTGATCGAATATAAAGTAGGTAAATTCCTTTTTTTTTTTTTTTTTAGAAGACAAACTTTTTTTTTTTTTGAAAAGGGAAATTACAAACATAAATTATATGCAATATGAAATATTAAATATTTAATACTTGAACGGTTTAAAGTGTCGCCATCTAAAAAATAACTGACAAAATCAAATCTCTAATTTATTTCAACAACTTAGATACAAATTCCATCTTGTGTCTAACAAAGCCCTTAAATTTTATTTGTTTTTTTTTTCTTCAACAATAATAAAAATAGAGGATTTAAACTTACATTGAGTCAAATATACATATTAAATTACTCTGATATCATGCTTAACTTAAAATTTCGCCCAACAAAAAACAACATTAATATATAACTAATTAGAGATGTCCATGGAGCGGGGTGGGGTCGAGGAATGGCTCCCCCATCCCCGTCCCCGCCACCGAACTCAATCCTCGTCCTCGGAAAATTTATCATTTTTTTTCGGAGATTGGGGTGGGGATTCCCTGCAGAGATTGGGTTCCCCACGGAAAATTTTTCCGGTTCTTTTTTTTTTTTTTTTTGCATTTTTTATATTTTATGAATAATAATATCAAATAATTAATTATCCTTAGAAAATATTTATCAAATTTCAACTATATTGTTAATTGTTAAGAAAAAATATTCATTTGAATACATAATTTCACCTACAAATATTTTTTTTATCTTTAAATTAAGGATTAAAATGAGAAAAATGTATAATAAAAAAAAATAAACAGCAGCCAAGGGTAACAATTTTTTTTTATTGAAAACACGGTATACCACCACATCAACAGCTCATAACTATAATATTATACTAACAAAATTTATATATATATATATATATGCTACAGGATAATGGTTATGGAAATTAGAGGAAGTAAATATATTTAAAAAAAAAAAAAGGGCGGCGGCCCCGTTTAGCCGACGGTAAATTTTCTTTCCCCGTCCGTGTTCTCTGTCTAAACGGGAATTCTCGATCTCACGGGGAAAATGAACACCTCTATACCTAATGACAATTAAATCTTAGATTAAAGTCCCCTACTTAATTGTTGTAATCTTGAATAATAATAATAATAATAATAATAATAAAACTTTTAATTTATACTTTTAACTTTTAATTCATTATGTACGAGAATGAGTTGACCTAAGCTAAAACTAAAAATAAAGAATGAGTTGACTTCAACGTTCTTTATTAATATTAAAAAAGGTAATTAGTTTAACTTATAACTACCGTATATCACTCAAAATAGTTTTTTTTAGTAGAAATTATAGAAGAGGGACCACAAGTCTTACATAAAGGTTAACACTATTCATAAATAAATAAGAGTCAAATATCTATTATCAAGATTGAACCGTGACCAAGATGTTCAACTAGATTACCACCAAACAATTAAATCAAAAGGCTACCAATTTTTTGATATCACTCAAAATAGTCATGTACATGCAAATTGTCATTTTTGTAGTACAATAATATTGAAGGTGGAAGGGTTGAAATATACCACCTCTCAATTGAGAATACCCAAGGGGACGGAATATATAGAAATTCTAGATGAATTGAACTTAAAATAATGTAAATACATATTTTTTAAGTTTATTTAATAACGCCAAATAAACAAGCATCATTAAAAATTTGTTTAAAAAAAAAAGAGGCATAAGTTCTCGGTGATTAAACATATTTTTTTACAAGGAAAATTACAAAAAGCATTAAAGAACTTAAACAAAGCGTATTAAGGAAGTCTCTAGATCCTTCTCTCTCTACTCACATATTGATTACGCTTAGATATTGATTAAAGAGGATTTATCGGATAAGTTGGTGAGCTTTAAAGCCCGCACCATATCGTTATTAAAGAAAATTAATCTTATAATTTTAATTTTGACATAATTAATAGCAGTAGCCGCTAAGGAAAGGCGGTTCTGTTTAATATTAAATTTGATTGGTTACTTTACAAGTCGTGTAAGCCAACACACCATTTATAAAACCAGCTATTCGGCCACGTGGCACCGCCGCTGCAGTCTGATGTGTCCGCTTGTGACCCGACAGCTGGACTTCATTATCAGTGGGCGGAGCACGTGATCTCCATAATGAGCTGGCGTGTATAAAACACACAGCAAATGGTTCTTTTACGATCCGAGTCAGACACCATTGAAAAGGGTGGCGGTATCCGAGTCAGCAGCATTGGCCAGTAGCTTTCTAACACGTGGCGTTGGTAGAAAATTGGCGTTAAACGCGGGTGATAGAGACGCAAAAAGGCACGTCGTTTTGGTTATTGTTTTTTTTTTTTTTGAAAAAATGCAATTTGATTTTTTTTAAAAATAATTATTTAATTTTTTTTTTAATGGGAAGTTGGGAAACCATTATCGACTATTTAACTTCTCTCCATTCTTCCAGAAAATAAAAAATAAATAATAAAAAATCTCCCTCAAACACCATTTTTCAATATTAGATAAGTATGATGACATTTTTCTCTATTTATTCATCCGTTAAGACAGTCAGTTTAAAAATTAATTACAAAAAAAAAAAAATATTTCTTTTACAAAATGTAAACAACGGACATCTTTTACAAAATTGTTTACGCATATAAAAAAGTAATAATCCAAAATTCATTGATGAAAAAAATAACTTTTTTTATATTATAAATTCATCTGCTGATCGTGGAGGATTTTAAACCATAACTTTTGAGTTATATATCATTTTATTAGAGTTTGCTACTTTTGACAATTATTTTTTTTTTTATAAAATAAAGAGCGAGGGATTGATTCATATTTTCTTAATTTATAGGCATACATTAATATTGTTATGCTTGTTAATTTAATGAAATGTTTTTCTTTTAATTTAAATTATTATTTTTTATTAATGTAATGTGTCTGTATATATATTTATTTATTAAAGTTTATATCTATTTTCGTTACCAAATTTACAAAAATAAATAAATTTTGGTTGACCTTTTAATTAAGTATCTAACACATTTGTAGATTGATAAGTGTTAAGTACGACGAAATAATTGGTGATGTGCTTATTTTATTATTTGGTGATAATTCAATTCAATATCATAATTACAGGTATGATCTAAGTAGGTGTAACTATAATTATGTTGTTCTATCATATCAACCAACGTTAATAAGTATTAAAAAAAAAAAAAAAAACTTTGATATGTATTTAGTATATGTCCTTAACTTTTAATTTTACGTATAATAGATTCCAAGATTTTAAATTGTATTCTTTTAATGTTTTAATCTTTGTATTAAACGTGTTTTAGTCAGCATGTTTAAACTTTCTTATTGCTTTTGTTGGATTATATTCTTTTACTTTGGGTTGGATTTATCTTTTCTAAAAGTAACTAGCTTTTTATTTTATTTATTATATTCGAATAGTATAAACATTTTTTTTTTAATAAACGAATATTGTATTCAAACAATTTTGAATAGTATAGATCATGTAAGCACTCTCCTTTAAGTTTTAATACAATTTTATAAATATAAATAAAAAATAAACTATTATTGTGTATCTTTGACATAATTTTTTTGTTTAAATTTTTGGAAAATAAAAACTTAACGAAAAAAATATACATTTGACACTATTATTGACTTTGGAAAAAAAAAAAAAAATTTCTTTCAAGTTGCAAAACAGTAGCTTGTTTATTTTTAATTTTTAGATATTCAATAGTTCACCTTCAGTTGTTGTTAGTTTAACCATATAAGGTAGATTATTTTGAACTAATAATATCTCAGTCATAAAAATATTTATACTAATTGAATTATGACGTTGGTGGATGCCTTAAATAATAATAGATATAACTATTCAAGTGAATTTTTGCTGAGAATAAAATAATTGAGTGAGCCTAATATTTATTATTATTATTTTTTTTAGAACAATAACCTAATTTTTCTTAACTGGTATTATTATGAAATTCTCAATCACATGACCTGTTTTTACCTTGTGGTGGATGTCACTAATAGAGTCCATCTAATTTGGGGAAGATATATACTTCTCCACACATGAACAATTGGTTCTAAGTGATCCCACATAAGTAATAAGTAGATTTACTCCATTTGTTCACTAATTTTTGGGCTCGAACCGTGACATTGATGTTGAACCGATTTACAATCCAAACAATGAAACCATTAGTGCCACTAACCCATTATTTCTGCTAGAAAAGTTTTGAAAATCTAATAAATGAAAAAAAAAACTTTTATGTAGTAATTTTTTAGATAGGCGATTTAAAACGTAATTCAATTAATTAGACGTAATATTGAAAAAAATGTTATGCATAGACTATGATCCATACATCTAGAAATGAAGATCAATCCATCAACATTAAAAAAAAAAATTGTCTATTAATTTATGTTTGGATAACTTTGTTAAAAATAAAAGATAACTAATTCATACCATACTAATTCATATATGTGGTTTAATCCTGAATTCTTTATTTAAAAAATAATTTCTTCAACCATGCCTTTTTTATTAAACCAAATTTTATCAGATTTTTTTTTTAGAACAATTTTATCAGGTTTATATATA
>JBBMKA010005285.1:0-11729 GCA_037833695.1 Sechiopsis laciniata | reverse complement strand
AGGAGGTGTTAATCTCTTAATTCAAGGGTTCTTGCTTCATTATAAGCTTGGATCTTTGGGCTGAGAATTAGGGTTGCTTTATCAGGCTCAAATTGGCATGGAGTACCGGTGAAGATTATGTCTGATTGAGATTTGTAACGGCCCAACCGAACAACTGAAAATACATAAGAACATACCTGGAGAACCGAAAGGGAAAACTAGGCCGCTATAAATCTTGATCTGACACAATCTTCGCCGATACTACATGGTATCGAACGATCTGCTCCAAAAATAACTATGCCCACTGTTCTACTGTATAGGTGATCCTACTGGGAATAAGGTGCGCACTCTTGGTCAACCAGTCAACAACAACCCAGATCTGAGTAAACCCTCTCGGTGTCCTCGGAAACCCAGAGATGAAACCATGGAGATCTCCTCCCATTTCCACTGAGGCACACTCAGTGGCTGCAACAAACCTGCGGGTTTCTGTCTAGGAGCCTTCACTTACTGGCAAGTGAGACACCGGCTAACAGCCTCTGTAAATTCCCTCTTCATGTTGCTCCATCAGAATTCTGCTCAACTCAGGATCACTCAGCTGGCCATCAATGATCCTCTGTCTGATCGAATACTGCACAGTCAACTGGGCTACCCTGGCGGTAACCTCACCCAACAAACTACTATACCAGCTCGCTCAAACTTTTTCTATAATGGAAGCTAGGGACTTAGCAAAGCTGTAGAAAGCGACGTCTTTCTGCTCAAGGCATCAGGCACAACATTGGCCTTATCCGGATGGTACAAAATATGACAATCATAGTCCTTAACCAACTCAAACCAACAACCGTGGTCACTTAACAATTCTTCCAATAGGCTACTTCGAGAACTCTGCATTACCAACCGACCGAACTTGTAGCAGCTACCCAAAAGACAAAGGAAAACCAAAAGCTCTTCCAACCAATCCTCTGGGTCAGAGGGGCGAAACAACAACAAGGACAACCTTCTGCTTAACTTAGCAATCTTGAGAGCTACGGAAAATAAAACCCAAAGAACAACCAACTCTTGACATACACCACTATGTCAACCAACTCATCTCCAGCTCAAAACTAGATCACCAACCGATGCATTAGTAAGTAATCTGGAAATAGAACTTGAGGATGGCCTTGATTGCTAAAATGTAACTCTAAGCAAAAAAATAAGGCAACTCTTGCCACAAAGTCAATGACAAGACTCCTGCGTCCAACTCTTAACCCAAATGACTTCCTCCTTTAAACTCCAGCTTAACGTACCTCAAAACCATATGCATCATGTATGGAACAAGAGAACTTCCAAAACCTTACATGGTCAACCAGCTTTGAGCAAGACAACAAAAAGCTCTCAAACTAAACCATCCACTACCCATTGGTAGAACAACGAACACTCGAACTTAACAATCACAGACTCTAGCTCTCTCAATGACAAAAGTTTTCTATCAACTCACAACCGGATTGCGGCTCTTTACAAAGAGGAACATACCAAGGACAGAAAACACTACCACCACTTAACGGTCGCGTCCAAGCAAAAGTGAGAAACAACCACTGAGCTTTTAAGACAATCTCCACTTGAAAACAACAAAACCTTAGATACAACCAAGCTCAACCTTGTGTTACAACTCCAACCCAACTCGAAGATTACCGTGAAACCAACTTTAGCTTGGCAACTGACAACTGGGCTCCAACCAAGCAGTTGAAAACTCACTGCCTGGGTCTGACTGAGCTCTGGCAAGGATCTCTGATTCCCCACTAGCTTAGGGTCCTAACGACGACCCTCAAACACACACTGTCGTATAGACGGTCTAACAGCCAATTCCCTAAATAAGCATCAACCTCTTCAGCATCACAACTGCACTGGCTAGCTTCAACTTTCTAGATAAAAAAAGGCACCAGAAACGCTGCAAAATATGTCGTCCTCTAACTCAAAGCATCAACCACATCGTAGCTTTACCCAGGGTAAAGATCTCAACAACACTCTTAATAACACCAGTCAACAACTGTACAGTTTCTTGGCATCCACACCTTGCTCAGTCCCATCTGAGCTCTGACACCACAACAACAAGGATTCTTACTATCCAAAGTCAAGTTCCAAACAAACAGCTCTTGTCTGAAGACAAGCAATCCAACAATGAGCAGAATATATTCGTAATCTTAAGCTAAGGGCACTTTTCAGAGTAGTATCCTCGAACTAGAACCCCAACTTCTACAAAAACTGAGCACAGTCTCGTTCCCAAAAGAATCAATTCTAACGTGGTTTCAAATAACCACCCACAGCAGGAACAAACTACTCATAGGTACACATGTAAGTGCAACGACTAATCATTTATCGAAGATCAAAGTCTAACTGGCCCTCACAGAGATGCTACCAACTGACTCCCAACAAAGTCACAACCAACAACTTAACGCAAAAGGTTCAACTCTACACTTGTTTACAACAACAGTGGGCAAACCTAAATCTACACAGAGCGTATCAACAACATGCATGTACCTTGAACTGTCGCATTTGCCGAGTGTGACCTATGATAGAAGCATCCATCACCTGACTCTGCTAGAATCTAAGTAGTCACACAGGTACCTGATTACGCTGCCTAGCAAAACGACGCACTTGGCCACAACGGAAGCATGCAAACTTCAAAGTGTCATCCACTACGTGGATAAGCTTTAACACACTCTACCTTTAACTTTTACCCAACCCTCTAGTAACTTAGTGAAGACTACTTCCGGTCATCCTCGCACATCTTTTCTCTTGTGGCCATCTGACTACCACAGCAAGATCACTTATGCTAAATGAATAGGTGTCACAACTGGCACGACCAGTGCAACATCTGGAGAAACAGGCTGAACTCCCAAATAGGTCATATGAATCATCTGCACAAACAGTACGAACTGGGCCTGAACCTAGGCCTGTACCCAAGCTTGGTGCTAAACAAGCAATCTCTAGCCACATCACGAGGTGCTGCTACTAACACAACTCTCAGTACTGTTGCAGGTAGAACACGCAAGGTCACAACCTCTGGTGATAGCAACACAAACAACCCGCACAAGAAACTCCAGACTTAAATAATCTGACCTTTGACTACTCGGGCTACCCTCCTTTAACCATAACACGAAAGATCGAAGCAAACTCCATTTTTGGAGAGATATCTTGGGGCAGGTCAACCTCTACACTCTACCTCGAGAAAAATAACTGACGCCAATGGCGGCCTGGAGAACGGGCTCTGTGCCACCACCTCTAATGGAAGCACCTGCTGTCCCCAACCCCTCTGCGGGTAACTCGTCAACCTGCTTTTCTCGTTCTCTATGCCTAAACACACTCGATTAGTCCATGCTTGGACCAACACTGCCAACAACAAACTAAAATAAGTATGCTAGATGCAAGTACTGTAAACAAAACCCTTAAAACAATTAACTTATGACATACCTGACGACTGTTGGAGTGCTGATGATCATGGGGACAACGACCTAACTTAGTAGGTCAGTCTACAGAATCTATGACTCTAAGCTCTAATACCAACTATAAGAACCCGACTCTAAAAGTCCTAAACCCGGTTCTTACTCAGCATGCATGAATTTAAAACATGTCAAATCCGACAATTAAATAATTCAGCTGGAAAACAAGTTTTATTAGCAAGCAACAATCCAAATAAAAGATTATGCAAAACCCAATACAAATGAATCCTTTGGTCAGAGTTTATTAAAAACATTTCTAAAACCACTTCTTTAAAAACCCTAATATGCTGAATCTGTAAATAACTAAAAGAGACGATGCAACGAACTCCCATGATCATCCAGCTTCTCCTCTAGCTGTCCCGGTGCTGTCCCAAGTTACCTGGTGGAAAAACCACAGAAATAAGGGTGAGTACAAAGGCACTCAGTAAAAATCTCTAGCCGGGGTACAGTACGCAAGTCACATCATCTAGCATCCTAGCATACAAACAATCCACACATCACATAGTCAGTCTCAACATAAATACAATCACAGCATGCTCAAACCTCGAGAGTCTCTAACTTTCGGCTAAGGATCTACTACGGATCTCCAAATAGGTTGACAGCATAAGTACAAACACAACATGCTCAAACCCTCGAGAGTCTCTAACTCTCGGCTAAGGATCCACTACGGATCTCCAAATGGGTTACCAATGTAACCCCCAACAAAATCTCAAGAGTCTCTAACTCTTGGCTGAGGTGATCAGCTCACTATGCTGATCTTGGACACTTGGGATAGTACCCAAGTGTCTGACTCTAGACGACACAGAAAAGGTGTACTGATACACTAGCCCGAGGGAGCTCTCCTTCCGACATCTAATGCACATACGCGCTCACTGCATGCTCCTGCAAACTGGATAAATATAGGTCTACACAAACTATGCCAGTCCAAGTGCGCATGCTTAAGACTCGGAAAGGTGAGCACTGATCCACAGAAGGCAGGAGGCCTTCGGCACCATACTGTGGTAGCCTTAATCACACTAACGCCTGAAGCTAAAGGTCGTCCCAAAGTAGGCTTGCACCAAGGGAAGAACCCCGCTCTAGCAGGCTAGAAATTAGGCTTATGCTAGAGTGGTAGCTACTCCACTCCCGACTGTCGGGGGTAAGGAATCTGTCCTCACAGCCAGACAGGCGGAGACACATACGTTGGTCCACTCTCAGCCTTTGGATGATGACAACCTAACAGGATCTAACTAAGGGAAGTACCCTAGAACTAACAGAGTTCAACAACAGTACTGCACAATAAAACATACAAAATATCGCAATCACAGATACAAAGCAGTCACAGCAAACATAGTAGTGCAATCCAGGGTACATCAATCTACATGCCAGGTCCTATCAGACACATCATACATTCCTATCCACTAGCATATGACATACATCAATAAACCTGCAAAAGCCTATCTACTAACATGTTCATACAACAGATAACCTGTAAGAGCCTATCCACTAACATGTTCATTAAACAGGCAAGTAGTAATGATGACAATCATATCCACTAGCATATTCAGTAAATAGGGCAAGCAACCAAACAGAACCTATCCACTAACATGCTTAGCAAAATAGTAACAAACAACTAGGAGGCCATCAGTGTCAAGCGCAGGTCCACACAACCTCGACAAGAAATCCTTACCTTAAAACTAGAAACAGACAACAATAGATAATGCCCCTCGAGCTGCAAAACCAACACAGAACAACCTAGGCAAATAATAACAGCAATTATATAAAAACCAGCAGCTACATAAGGTCTAGGCACCCAACGAATAGGGCTCGGGAAAGATTATCCAAAACTGAGAAGGCATAAAGCCTCAGCAGTAAGGCAGCTCGACTACGGCGAAAGGCACAGCTCAACGCGCGCGTGCGGCAGCAGTGAAGTCAGACTCGACGAAGGGCTACACCTGGTGAGGGCGAGGCTCGTGGTGCTGCGGGGCTAGTCGACGCGTGGGTGGAGCGTCTGAGGCATGTGTGTGCGAAATTGCAAGGCAGCGATCTGCTGGGCTGCGGTCGCTTGTGCGCGGCGAAGCAGCCGACGTGGCGAGGGCCTTGCGATCGCGTGGGCTGCTATGCGAGGCTAGGGCAGGGGATGCATTATGGCTGGTGATGTGTGCGTGTGTGGCCTCGGCAGTGATGGTGGTCTCGACGGCAAGGATGGCTGCGATTGGCGACAAGGCTGATCGGCGATGGTGATGACTGCATTCGATGATGGGAGAAGAAGGAAGGGGAAGAAGAAGAAGAATGAAGGGAGAATGCGATTCTTTCTAGCTTTTTTCTTCTCTGCGTTTGAACGATTTCCAAAACCCAAATTCCCTTTTCTTTTCTTTTTCTTGTTTTCTTTTAATTAAAACCAAAACCCTTTTTTTTTTAACCAAAACAACTTCAAAACTTCCCAAATTGCGAAACTAGCCTGGAAGTCCTGTAAATCACCAAAACAGCCCTGATCTCAGTTAAATGCAAGAACAGCCTGAAGCTCGATAAATTACTAAACTGGCCCTAGGGGTAAAATGACAAAATGCCCTTAGAGACCAAAACTGCCCTAACGGCCCAACGAACAACCAAAATATGAGAGAAACATACCTGAGAAACCGGGATGAAAACCTGGACCATTACATTGCTGAAGTTGATGATCAAGTTGAAGCTCCAAAGGTACTTTTTTTTGTCTTCTGTTTTTTTAATGATAGATTGTACTGTACGAAGTTAGGAACATGCAGCTTGAAGTTGACTGGTTCCTGGTAGTTTAGACTTATACAAATTTCCAATGATGTAACTTCCACTGATAGAAGTCTATCGGTGGAACTGATAGACGTCTATCAGGGAACTAGTCAGTTCCACCGATTGACTTCTATTGGTTCCACGAATAGACTTCTATCAGTTCCACCGATAGACTTCTATCAGTTCCACCGATAGACTTCTATCAGTTCCACCGAGTTGATTGGCCTCTTAAATTGGTTGAAGTTAACAATTAAATAATTTATTCTTGAAGGAAAAAGGAAGTGAAAAGAAGCAAGAAGAAAAACATGACAAACTAGAAGACGAAGAAGAAGAGAAGGAAGAAAACCAAAGAGAAGAATAAGTTGAAAAAGAAGAGAAAAAAGAAGAACAAGAAGAGGAAAAAGAAGAACAAAATGACGAAGAGGAAGAAAGGGAAAATAGAACAAAAAAAATAAATGACAAGAAAGGGAAAAAAAGATATCGTTCTAAGGTTGCTGCTGAAAGGATGAAGAGGAAATAATGCCTACAAAAAAGAGATTGGAGAATGAATCTGCTGAAAGAATAGTTAACAAGATAAAAGAAGAAAATAAAGGAAATGGGAAGAAAGAAGCATTAGAAGCTTTACAATTGTTAGAAAGTAATTCTCTAAAGGCAAAATCAAAAGAATTATCCCCGAAGTCTCCAGTAAGACAATCACCAAGATTGCATTTGCATGTTGAAGGCCCTTCTTTTAATATGAACAAAGAAGGAAAATGACTTACTTTTGTATAAAGGTTTCATATAGGATTTGAACAGTTTCCTTTTTGTTTGGACTATTACTTTGATTTACTTTTGTTTTGAAATTCAATTACTTTGTTGTGCTTGGAGTTCAATTATGAATGAATATTGTGAATGAATGAATGAAATCTGAATTTTGGAATTATATGATTTAATTTTGTTTTGAATTGATATAATTTTATTACTTTGATCAATTGTTGCTATAATTACTGCTCAAAGCATCTGACGACAAAAAAGTTTGTGTGTGAAGAAGCAAACAAGGCTAGAAGAAATGAACCTATATGGGATTGTTCCATTGCTTCAAATGGGTGTAGATTTGTTGAAGGATAAGTTACTTGAGGTAAGGAAAGCTGCAAGGAGTATTGTGATGGTAGTGTTCAAAGCATTCACAGAGAATGAGGAAGAGAAACAGGAGGCTTGGCAAAGCTTTTGCTTAGCTAATTTGTCGTCGATTCATGCGCAGTCGGTGCTCAAAGTAACTTCTTCTCAATAGTGAATGTAAAGAGTAGTTAGTGTTGCTACTACTACTACTTTATAAGGAATTTGTTTTGTAGACAGCTTTTTCTTATTTTCTTCTTTCTCTTCACCTTTGTTGGTGTAGAATAGAGATTAGAGAAAACAATAAACAAGGTGTTGTTGCTGCAAAAAAATAATTCTATTACTTTTGTTCTGCTGATTGGGTTTAATTCAGGAAATTCTATCAGTCAATGCAACTGATATAATTCCATTACAATCAATGCAACTGATAGAATCAACCTACTTTTCATAACTTCTTGATAGATTAAATTCGTTCAACTACTATCAATTCCACTGATAGGCTGCTATCAGTTCCACCCAGTTGATTGGCCTCTTGAATTGGTTGAAGTTAACAATTAAATAATTTGTTCTTAAAGGAAAAAAGGAAGTGAAACAAGAAGAAAAACATGACAAACTAGAAGAAGAAGAAGAGAAAGAATAAAACTAAAAAGAAGAACATGTTGAAGAAGAAGAGAAAAAAGAAGAACAAGAAGAGGAAAAAGAAGAACGGAATGGAAGAGGAAGAAAGGAAAAATAGAACAAAAAAAAACAATATAACTGTACATACTTACAAAAGTACATACTTACTTTTGTTCTACTAATTGGGTTTAATTTAGGGAATTCTATCAGTCAATGCAACTGATATAATTCCATTACAATCAATGCAATTGATAGAATCAACCTACTTTTCATAACTTCATGATAGATTAAAGCGCTTAGAATCTACAATATAACTGTACATACTTACAAAAGTACAAACAAAATAAGAAAGTGGTGCAGAGCACGGTTTTTGAATGTATCCACTTTACAAACTTAACTTCCAGACTACAAAATATGGAACACCACAAACAAAAAGACGGCAAGCAGAGAGTATGAATATCATTGTAAAGCAGGAGCAAACTTACAAGTTCTACAATTATGACCAACTCGATGACGACGACTAGACCTTATGTAACTCCTTGCTTCACCTATAGATGGTATCCTTTGTTTGCGAGGCCTTTCAACTTGGCATTTCATAATTGGAGGTAAAGCATGAACATCGACAATTATAGAGCTCCAACTAGGATGATTTCCAACCGGACGAACTAAACCTCTATAAGTTGCTGTCAAAGTATTAGAATAATAAAGTTCAGATACAAAAGTATAAGGATTATAATCTAGTGCACGTATAGCAGCAAGGGCATGAGAGCATGGAATTTCATCGAGATCCCAAACACGGCAGGTACATGACCGAGTATCAAGGTTTACCAAAAACTGATTAATCTCATCAATTACTTTATGTAAGAACCCGACTCTAAAATGGTCATAAAATCGGTTCTTACTCAACATGCATGGTTCAATACGTTCAAAATTAAACTTAAAGACAACTGTAAGTTGCCAATTTATTCAAAATAGAACTGTTCACAATTAAAACATAGTTAAGCCTCTGGCTAGAGTTATTCAAAACAACTTTAAAACATGAAATCCTTTATAAATGAAACTATCATGCATGCTGATTAAAGACAACAAATAAATTTTGACAGCGGACGCCCATGATCAATGTAGCTCATCCTCTAGCCGTCCCGATGATGTCCCAAGTTACCTGGTGGAAAAACCACAGAAAATAAGGGTGAGTACAAAGGCACTCAGTAAGAATTCTCAACCGGGGTACAGTACAAAACAACATATCATCTAGCATCCAAGTATACAAGCAACAATTAACAACACAGAACCCAGGAAGGAGATGTCAATACAATCTCCTAGGTCATTGGAAGTCTCTTACTTCCGGCCTAGTGACCAGCTCAATAACTGATCCCGAACAGATATCCTCGACGGTCCCATACCCTCAGCCAAATGACAAACTCAAAAGCTGATGCCAAATAGATATCCTCAAAGGTTTCTTATCCTCGACCTAAGCGACCACTCAAAAACTGGTCCTGACCAGCTCTCCAAACTGGTCCTAGGACATCCGAGAGAGTACCCGGTGTCTGGCTCTAGACTCGAAAAGGAAATGGTGTACTCACGAACATTAGCCCGAGGGAGCTCTCCACTTGACGCCTAACGCGTGTGCGCACACACCACATGCTGCTGCAAAGCGTGTAAATGTAGGGGCCTAGGGATAAATTACGCCGGTCCAGGTACGCATGTCTATAGACTCGGAAACGGTGTCACTGATCTACAGTAGTGCGAGGCCCTCGGCACTCAACTGTAGCAGCCTAAATACCACTAACGCCTGAAGCTAAGAACCGGCCAAGGCAGGCTTACACCATTGGAAGGGTTCTGCTCTAGCATGCTACAGACTAGGCTTATGTCTGTGTGGTAGCTACTCCACACCCGACTGCCAGAAGTAAGGAATCTGTCCTCACAGCCCGACCAGTGGGGACTCGTACGTTGGTCCACTCTCAGTCTTTGGATGAAGACAACCTAACAATTTCTATCTAAGATTACCCAACCCTGATTCCCAACAATCAAACATGCTTAACAACATATAACCCTAGCATGGTACTACGAGCTTACACAAAAATCACATCGCATGCTGGAAGAACAAACCTAGCATGGCACTAACATGAGAAACAAGAACAATCATGCTAGCAGAAAATAGAACAACATACATTCCTATCCACTATCATGCTCGTAAATAGTAAACATGCAACAAGAACACAATCAATGAATATTTCGTAGGGTCCACACAACCTCAGTAAGAAATCCTTACCTGGAAAGCAAGCAGAAAATACAAACAGATAACAGTGCTCCTTGAGCTGCAAAACCAACACGAAATAACCTAGGCAAATGATCATAACAACAAGCACAAATTACTAATCAGCAGCTATCTAAATGAAACTAGGTAACTACAAGCAAAAGGCTCAGAAAGCTACCTAAAACTGAAGGAGACAGGCTTGGCAGCAAGGTCTTGGCGAAGGCGAAGCTCTCGACAATGCGGACGGCTGAGCTGCGGTGAAGGAAAAGGCAAAGGTGAAGCTCTCGACAATGCAGGTTGCTTGGCTGCAACGAAGCGACAGACGAGTAGGCGTTCACGAGTAGTTGTGCGGCGAAGTGACGAGCGGCTAGGCAAAGTGCAAGGCTTGAGGATCCGGGAAGGCGTGGCACTCAGCTAGGTAGACGAGGAACCGTGACCACGGGGCTGCGATCGTGCACGTGAAGACCGTACTGTGAAGCAACATTGCGGTAGCTAAGGCTTGGCGGTCTGTGAGGCTACGATCGGTGATGCACTAGGGGATGGTGCCTCGGCGACCGCTTGGCTCGCCTAGGTTGGTTTGCGGTAAGAGTGGTGCTCTCAGCTAGGGCTTGCTGCAAGGAGAAGATGATGCTTGGGGAATTCGGCAAGAGTAAAGGCTCGAGGAAGAAGAAGGATCGATAATGGAGATGGAAGAAGAGGTAGTGGAAGAAGATATCGTAAGGAGGAATGCCATCCGGAAGAAAATTGCCTTTTGCCTCAGGACTTCGCGAGCGTTTCCGTAAAACCTAAGCGTTTAATCGACTAATCAATCTCCACCTGCCACATGTCCCTGGCAACCAGCCTTCGAGTCCTAGTGAAGACACCCTTTTTCCCCTTTTCTCTTCTTTTAAACAAAACCTCCAAACTCTAACCAACAGGCTTCGAGTCCTGGCAAAGGAAACTTTTAACAATTAATTTCTTTCTTTTTTCTCTTTTAACTAAAAGAACTTCCAAGCTTTCCAAGCTGCAACTCTAACCCTGGAAACCTGAAACCGAAGGAATAATCGAACTAAAAAATCAACAGAAACAGCCCTGAACCCTGATTAATTACGAAACTACCCCTGAAGGCAAAATTACCAAAATACCCCTAGAGGCTCAAACTGCCCTAACGGCCCAACCGAACAACCGAATCAATAACCAAACATACCTGGGGAACCGAAATAGAAAACTGGGCCGTTACACTTTATGTTCTGAATTGCTGATAGAATCAATGTACAAAAAAAAAGCTAATCAATAATTGTTTACAGTAAAAACACTATACGAATAAAAAATTTAAAGAAATGCAGTACTAATGTAAATGGAAACCTTACTTTGAAAGTTCTAGATGCATCATGACCTTTTTGTAAAATCTTTTCAGCCCAAGTTGACAAAATTGTAGTCGTAGAAGTTGCAGCTTTCCTTCGCTTATAAAACCATGATTGCAATGTGTCTCTAGTAAACTCGAGAAGCATTGCCACAGGATAATCTCTAGGCTCTTTTAGAAGTGAATTTATGCTTTCTGCATTATTTGAAGTCATCAT
>JBBMKA010005284.1:0-11729 GCA_037833695.1 Sechiopsis laciniata | reverse complement strand
TCAAGAAAGTTCTTGAAAGATTTAAGATGCAAGATTGTAAGCCCATTGATACTCCAATCGCAAAAGGCGATAACTTGAGCCAAATAATGTGTCCAAAGACTTATGAAGAAATTGAAAAAATGCAAAAAGTTCCTTATTCGAGTGTCGTTGGAAGCCTCATGTATGCCATGATGTGTACAAGACCAGACATATGTTTTTTCATTGGAATGGTAAGCCGATTTCAGGCAAATCCAGGACAACCCCATTGGAAAGCAGTTAAGAGAATACTTCGGTATTCACTTTGCTACCAAGGAAATGGTTTGAGCTTAGAAAGCTATACAGATGCTGATTGGGGAGGAGATTTAAATGAAATAAAATCTACCTCAGGATATGCATTCCTACTGAGTAATGGAGCAATTTTAAGGAGTAGTAAGAAACAAACTTGTATTACATTATCAACAATGGAAACTAAATTTGTTGCACTTTCAGCGGCAGTACAAGAAGTAGTGTGGTTTAAAAGATTCTTAAGTCCTTTGGAATTTGGAGAAAATATGTCTAACTCAATGTTAGTAAATTGTGATAGCCAAGCTGTTATAGCTTTCACAAAGAATCCCAAATATCACTCTAAGAAAAAACACATAGACATTAAATACAATTTTGTGAGGGACATGGTTGCACAAAAGGAAGTGAATGTGCAATACATTTCAACGAGCAACATGGTTGCTCACCCCTTAACGTAGAGTAGTGTCGATTAGAAATGAGATACTTTTAAGCAATTTTATTGTTATGATGGTATAATAAAATGAGAGCAAATGCTTAAAAGAAGATATCGCCTTGATAAGTGATCAAGATGAGATCATGTTATGATCAAAGATGAAAAATCCCACTGTTCATCTTAAACTGTCTATGAATGTCTGATGGAAGTAATGTTGTCATTCGTTGATAGAGTATTAAAGTAGAGTAGTGGACTCGAGTTAGATACTGAGTGTATCTATACTATCATCTGACAGTGTTAGTTGAGACGTACGCTCTGATGCTAAAAAGTATAATACTGTAGCATGTGTTTCATACCACATGTGCTTAATGTGACCATATAGGGTAACAGAAACTATTTGATCTCTACTTCTTCATTGTATGAAACCCTTGAGATCGAGAAATCTCTACAAGTACTTTTATGACCATTTAACTAAAATTTTGAAGTTTCGCTTCAATGTTAGATTTCTTAGGAAGGTTACTAATGATCATGAATGATTCGATTTAATGGGACCTACCTAGAAAATAGTTGTTTTGAAATGGAATTTTTTTTGAAAAATGGAAGATCATTTCAAGTGTCACATTATACTGTATTCACTGGTCGACCAATCATATTTTTGTGATATAATTGTGAATACAAAAATATGTAAATGTAGTATATCAAAAGAGATCTTGAGTAATGATCAATGTGACTAAATGAATCTAGGGCACTTCATACTAACTCTACTTCGAATTCAAGATTACTTTAGATACTTAACCGTTATAAAGTAACGAGCTCTCGAGATAAAAGTATGATGGTCACACAGCCTATTTTCTTGTATGAATTTAATGCAAATGGAAAAGGATGTGTTCCTTGGTTTGAGTAATGAAAATGAGATTTGTGTTTTATATGCCCATAATGAAAGTACATTATGTGCGAGTGGGAGATGTAAGTAATAAAACTTATTTTACTTAATATAATTAATTAAATATATATTATTTAGTTAATTAATAATTAAGTTACTATCACTTAATGTAATATTAAGTTTCTTGTTAATTATTTATTTGTCTATTTATTAGAAAATAAATAAATTGTAACTTAAGTTAAATGTAACTCAATTCTCATGCCTATAAATAGACTTGTGTTTTTTAGAAGAAACACAACACAATTTAGAACATTTTTCATACACTCTAAGTGAGTTCTTCATTTGGCATTTGAAAAAAAAAAAGATTTAAGCCGTGAACAAGAAAGTTTAGTCCTTGTGATTATTCTCTATTGATTGTTTTACTTTCCTCGGATTTTTTTATGTGAATTCCGCTGCACACGCTACGAGAGGTAATATATATATATATATATATATATGTTGATATGAATATGTGACTTTTGAATGATAATGTATGTCAATTACCGCTATGACTTTCACATGATATCAAACTCAAACTCATATTGTTTATGTGTTACGTCAATATGATAGATTAAACTTTTCACATCCTAGTTATTTAAGTCATTTTTAATAATTAAATTTAAAATATATATTGTTAATTAATCTTACACACATATATAATATTACTTTCAATTTGGGTTGGGTTTGGTTGAATCGAACAAAAAATTAGTCAACCTAAGAACCAACTCAACACGTTACACATACATCTTTTTGGACTCAACTCTCTTATGCTTTAAATTGGGTAATCTAGACCACTTTAGCTCTGTTCGATAATCATTTACTTTTTTATTTTTTATTTTTAAAATTTAAGCCCACAATTACCTACCGCAACGTATAACTATCATTACTTTGATATCTACATATTACTTATGTTTTTATAAAGTAAACTAAAAATTGAAAGCTAAATGAAATAGGCTTCAAATATTTGTTTTGGTTCATGAAATCAGGTTAAGATTTACATACTTTTTCAAGAGAATATGCAATCACAAGTAGAAAGTATGAGTATAACGAAAAGAAAGGACAAAAAAAAAAAAGAGTTTATCAATTGGACCTTAGATTATTGTTTTTTTGGGAAACTTATGTGGTTAATCAAATTTAGAAAATAATTACAAATATAGTCACTTTTTAAAAAATTAATAACTTTAGTTATTGGTATTAGTGATAATACTATATTAATCATACATAATAATGTATTAATGAATATTTATAACACAACATTAAAACATATTAATAACTATAAATATAAATATTTTAAAATTTACCTATATATATAATTATTTAGTAGGAATAGTATCTTCAATACAAATTCGGTTGTTTTCTTTTTTAGAACCCAAAGTTTCTATAATTTATTTTTGTGTTTAATTAGTCTCTGGATTATAAATTTTAATTTAACTTTTTGTGCATAATTTAATTTATTTTTAACAAGGACAAATTTGAAACTTTCTAAAAAAATTGATGTATTAAATTTAAATTATATATTCAATTTAAAAAATTGGAAAGTTGAGATTTTTTTTTTTTTTTTTTTACTTTTCTTGAAAGCGAAAGTTGAGAGATTAAATTTACTTAAAAAATGAGATACCAAACAAATACAAATGATTCGACTAAATTTATAATTTAAACATTTTCAAATAAAATAAAAAAGGAAAAAATGCAACAGTAACGTGTAGTGTAAAGAATACGCATATGATGATTGGCACAGTTATAAAAACCATCCCAAGAGCTCATAAAACAACTTCCAAAATCACTCACACTGATCAACCTCTCTCTAAAATGGAAAAACATATAACCACCGTCTCTTCACCGCCACCGCCGCCGCCGACGTCAACTTCTCCGACCACCTTCATCCAAGCCGACACCAATTCCTTCAGAGACCTCGTCCAGAAACTCACCGGCTTTTCCGGTCACTCCCAAAAGCTCCCAGTCACCCACCTCTCTAAGCTTTCCTCCTCCAAGCCCTTTCCTCCTCCCACCGGTCCCCGCCGGTCACCCTTCAAGCTCCAAGACCGCCGTCACACCGTCCGAAAGCTCGAAATCGAACTCGGTCGAACCGACCGGTTCGACTCGCCGGTTCAGTGCCCTGTTACGCCTCTCCCCGCCGAGTCTCTGTTTTTTCGGCGGCTCGGCGTTGCCTCGCCGCTCACGGCGGAGGATGAGACCATAGCCGTCGGTGGGTTTTATCTTCATCCGTCGCCGAGGAATTCTCTGCCGCCGGAGCTCTTGGACTTGTTTCCTTCCGGTTCGCCAATCGAGCAATCTCAAATTGCTTAAGAGGACAAAAATGGAATTTTTTTTTTTTTAGTAATATTTGTGTATATTATTTTATTTTCGTGCTGTTGGATTGTTTCATTGAAGTAATTAAATTTACTTTCATTAGTATTGTTACATGAGAAATATTCTATTCATGTTGAAGGATTATACTTACACACACACACATATATATATATATATGTGATATTATTTGTGTCCGATAAAATTTTTATAAATAAAAGTTAATTACAAAAAATTTATGTGAATTCAAATGATACTACATATGTGTATAGTAGATTGCCCTTCTAATTATATTTATGCATTTTAATTAACTGATTTATACATTTTTTAATCAAACACAAAAAAATATCTTACTTTGTAGTTGTTTAAAAAAAGACCTATTTTGTTAAGCTTATGAAATAAAAAACTTACTTTTTTAAAGAAATAGAACTTTGCATTTGATGCAACAAAAACATGACTTGAAAAATATCAATAGATATCCATAAGAGGTTATAGTTCGATCTCTAATTTCATTATTAAAGTGAAATTAATAGTATATATTATTTATTTGGTATAAATATTGACTATTTTTTTTTATACACTAAGTGATTTTACAACATTGGACTATAATACAGAGTATGGAATTAATTACTAAATATGAATCACAATATCATAAAACTTTAGTTATATCAATGTTTCACTTTTAGTTTTTCATCCATTTTATGAAAACATAAAATTGATCATACGTTTTATTAACAAATATTTTTATTAATTTTTGTCTATAAATTTTAAAAATATTTTTACATCTACCTTTTCTTTTGTATTAAAATTATTATTGTTAAACCTTTTTTAAAATCTGATATAATTCACATTAGTTACGACTTCTCGACTTTGATTTTGGTTTCAACTAAAAAAACTTTGTATCTAATTTTTCTTATTTAAATACTCATGAACTCTTTATTTATTTTTACTATTTTTAAATTTTATAAAACTAGTAAAATCTAAAAAAATAAAAAAAAAAAGAAATTATAAATACAATCATTTTTTAAATGTAGTCATTGATTATTGAGTATTGTCACATAATTTCTTATAATATGATTTTAATGAGTATTTATAATACAATATACTAGTATTTATAAGTATTTATAATACATTATTAAAATGTATTAATAATTATAGATGTAAATACTTTAGAATTTGTCTACATGTGTAATTACTTTGTAAGAAAAATCTATCTAATACAATTTCCTTCTTTTCTATTTGTTCTTTTAATTTAGTCGATGTGAGACTTTGATAAAACTTCTAATATACTTCTCTCGAATAAAGTGCTATCTAGCAACCCTTTAATCAGAGCACACCACACTTTTTTAAGCTCAATTACATATTGATCTACTTTTAGGAATATGACATGGATTCTATTAACTTCTCTAATTGACACTCGAGAATTGGGCATAGTTCTATACCATTCATTAAAAATAAATTAATCGTCAACAAAATTTCTATATTATATGATATTGTTTACTTTAAATATAACCCCTTGAAGATTTTACTTTTAGTTTCATCAAAAAGGTCTCACACTAAATAAATATATATAGTTGTATTCAATTATTCATGAACTTTTCATTATCAAGTAATAACTATGTTATTTGAAATTATCCTTTGGAAATTCATAGTTGTACATTTTTTTTTTTTGTTGGAGTGAGGATGTTGTGTGAGAATTAAAATTTCAATAATTTTTATTTTTATTTAGATGTAAGTGAGAGTTTTGGGAGGGTGGGAGAGAAATGAACGCTGAGAGAAAAAAAATTGAAAAAGAAGACAAAAAGAGAAGAATATATGAGTCTTTTTGTTTTTAAGTTACACTTTCGTCATTTCCATTTTAATTTAACTTTTAACTTAATAGATGGATTGAATTTTTTTTATATTATAATAAATAATTTATTATAATGTGATCATGTATAATTTAATCAACTTAAATCGTTGATGACATATTATCTTAATTGATGAATTATAATCCAATTTAATTTTACGATCATGAATTAATCGATATCAAATCCTTATCCTATTTAAGATGAGTATATTCTCTAGATAATATTTATGGTTCCGTCCCTAATTTGAATTAAAAAAATGTATACAATTTAACAAAATTTCATTTTAATTTGTGTGAATCGATACGATTTTAATTATATAAAAAATAGATAAGAAAAAACATTATGTAAATTAGATATAAAAATGGACACACAATTTCGTCAAAGAAAGAAATAAATGTGAACAGACATAGAAAACAAAAGTCCACGACGACACAAAGACGGGCCCCACTTTTAGCTGTAAGAAAGAACATTGACACGGTTTTATAGAGGGTTGACGTTGTCTTTCTTCCAAAGGGAATATAATGTGTAACGGCGAGTTTGGGCCGTTGGATGGGTGTAGAAATCATCGGACGGTGGATATATGGACTTTCATGGCGGCAGTTTTGTCATACACGGCACGTGTACAAAAGGTACCGTCTGAGTGTTACTTAAAAGTGTACATGGTCGGAATTGATTAAAGTTGAAATTTTTTTGAATTAATCTAAGATTTTAGATTAGTCAATCCTCCAATACATTCAATTTTATATATTATAGAAATCTAACACAATATAAGAGGGTGGTTGTTGGTCGTATTTAAAGAGGATTTACTAACTCTTCCTCAAAATCTTACATCCAAACGAGTTTTTATTAACTTCTTATTTCTTTTATTTTTAAAAATAATTCTTCATTTTTAATCATTTATTTATAACTACTCAATCATTTTGAACGACTTATTTCTAATCATTCATTTCAAATCGATCAAAATAATTCATTTTAACCACTCATTTTTAATCATTCATTTTTTAACTATTCAAAATAATTACTTATTTTAAATCTACATCAAAATAAGACTTTGACTCCAACTCCTTTACACAAAAACCACACCCAACCAATTTTTGGCTACCACTTAACTACTCAAAATAATTCTTCAATATAACTCCTCAAGTTAAATCCTCTTTAAATATGATAAACAAACACCCCTAACTCTTTTGTTTTGAAATTGAGTTGTATTGAATTCTTCAATTGGATTAACCTAATTTTTTCTCTAAAAAAAGAAAAAAAGAAAAAGAGCATAATACGATACTTATACTTACATTACCTATTAACTAGTGCATATTTTTTATAAGTTTGTTAAATATCTACTTTGTTAATTAGTCTTACATATATTATATAATATAATATTATTTAGTTCAGATTGAATTGAAAATTTGATCGACCCTTTATAAAAAAGAAAAAAAAGAATTTGATCAACCCGAGAAACAATATATCTTAACAAAAATTATAAAATCATAAATAAAATGAAATTGTAATCAAATTAAGTCCTTTTGTTGGTTTTTTTTGTACACCCCGGTCTTCCTAGTTTATCTTCCCGTTTAACGATTACTCATTATAATACGCGTGGTGATTTTCATATGGTCAGTGGCAGGAATTCCGCACGAAAAATTAATTTTATTTCCTTACGCTTTTTCAACTGACCCAGTCTTTTCTCTTTCTCTTTTTCTTTTTTGTGAAAGCGTCTTTCTTTTCTTTTTTTTTTCTGATCTTTTAGTACGAAAAATTCAAACATGTAATCTTTCGAAATTACCGTTATTTTGACATTATTGAAAGTAATGTTTTATTTACGTTGTTTCAAATGTTTTAATTATGTTCTTTTTAAATCTGTACTATTTTAATACATTGGAAGATTGGTAGAATAATTATTCTAATAACAATAATTATTTAACTCAAAATAGCTAGCATTTTATTATTGAAAAAACACATTATTTTTTTGTTTTTTTTTTTACCCTTTCTATTTGTTTCTTGAATAGATTAGTCAATTTTTTTTTTTTGCTCGTTTCTTTAAAGCTCTTTGCTTGCCTTTAATGGAATGTTGTACTATGTCGACAATAACATAGTACAACATTCCATTAAAGGTATAACCAAGTCAAAGATAAATAGTAGATGCAAAAATAATTTTGTACATGCAGATAGAAGATATTTCAAAATTTCAAAATAATAATAATAAATGAAATTTATTGAAAATAAAACAATATAAATTTGAAGAACTTGAGTCGATTTAGGTTGACTTTTGTGTGTTAAGTTGGGAGTAAATTAAAATTGTGTTTGATATTTTGTTTATACTGCAATCTGAATTTAATAAACTTAATTTTGTTATTTATAATGTATGTTTGTGTACTTCTTCATATTAGGTAAACCTTAGTTATACTTCACATTATAATTATATACAAAAGGCAATTAACAAAATTGTGAATCATTTCATTGCTCAAATTATGAATTATTTCACCTTATGATCTCTTTTAATGTTCTTATTAATAAAAGTTCCAACTCATTTTTACTAGAATACATTAATGAAAAAACATGTTAGTATAACTTAAAATTTATAAGTATGTTATTTTAAAAACAACGCATAATGTGACGCCTGAGTGAATTATGTCTACATATGAATTAGAGAGCTTAAAAGAAATTATTTGTATTATCTATAGCAACAAAATGCACATTTCTTTTCAGTGACTCAATCTAAGAACTTCACAGTTAAGCGCACTTGGTTTGAAGTAGTTTTAAGTTGGGTGTCCTCCTCCTAGAATTTATCTAGAATGCATGTAAGTGAGGACAAAACATGTTGAAATGACCAGTATTGTTGGTTGTAAATGTGATCAAGTTGCAAGAGACGCAGGAAAATGTCGGTGCCCATAGGGTCAAGGCATAACACGTAATTATTGTATTAATCATTTTTTTTCAAAAATTATACATATTAGACTTTGTTTAGTATTATTTTTAAAATATTTTTTATACTCAAAACTTATACATATTAGACTCTGTTCAGTAATATTTTTAAAATATGTATGTATGTGGTTAAAATATATAACTTCTTAGAATTTGTAGGTATGTTATTTTAAAATCATATGTGTAGTCGTGACCTTAATGTTATTTTTCAAAGCTTAATAATTTAATAATTTTTAGAATAATATTGAAAAGATTGATGGCGTGTTGATTTTATCGGTTGTGGTAATCTAGCTCAACACCATGTCTACGAGCTCGATCTTAAAAATCAGTATTTGAGTCTCATTTATTTTAGAATAGTAATACCCTCTACGTAAAAATCAAATATTATATGTTAGGAGATTTATCCTTTTTTTTTTATTTGAGATTACAACTTTTAGGAATGGGAGGACTCGAACCTAAGACCTCTTGGTCATTAGATATACTTGATGCCATACGACTGCTTGTTGGTTTATGTTAATTTTAGTATGTTGAAAGATGGAAGAGAGATTTTGGATTTTCTAGGGTTTTATAAAATGAGAACATTAAGGTTTGAAGGAAGAAATTCTTAAAGGATTTGAAGGGGAAAAGTTTTTTTTTTTTTTTCCTAAAAGAGGAAGAAGGGAGGATATGACCAACCGGAAATGCTGGATAGGACCAACTGGGAAAGGAGATGTCAGAGCCAACTAGTAAAGGAGATGCCAAGGCCAGCTGGGAAAGAAGATGTAGGGCCAGTTGAGAAAAGAGATGTCAGGGCCAATTGAGAAATAAAATGTCAGGGCCAACGGGGAAAGCCAAATGATGGTCAATTGGGATTGGATGAGAAGATGATTTTCTCATTCAAACTCCTTTAAGGAGAAAATCATCTTCTCATCCAATCCCAATTGATCATCATCTGGCTTTCATATTTAGTGTGAACATATTCGTACATTCATGAATATATTTTTAAAGAACAATTGGACAATAAGAATCATACTTAACAATATTAATGTATACCCAACGACTGAGAGATTATGTGTTCGAATCCCTTAACTTGATTGTAATCCCCCAAACTTCGAAAGCTGAAGATATAAAACATGATAATAAATCTAAAAGGCATAATGGACTTACATAAATAATTATCATGTTACTGCTTAAAAAAATAAAAAAAACCATGTTACATATACAATCATTTTTTAAAACGATTGATTATCATATTATATTAATAGAAAGCGGATTGAGTTTAACGGTGAATTGACATATATTTTTTATTTAAAAATTATAAATTTGATTCCTCAACTCTATGATTGAAATAAATACTGTGAATATAAATGGGATAATTAATATTAGAACAAACCAGAAGGATAATAAAACAAGACAATACCTACTGTCAAAAAAATAAATAAAGCAAGACAATGTCTCTAAATTCCTATCTCTTAAAAAAAAAATCCCCAAAAAGACATATTATCTATGATCATGGGATGCTCTCCCTCAAACAAAGTTTTGACATACGAAATTAGTTATTATTATTATTATTAAGTTAAAATAATATGTGAATTTAAAAAATGAAGTTAAAATAATATTTTAGATCATCTACTTGGTTATATTTTGGTTTTTAAACTTTAAATGTTTAATTCTAATTTTTTATAATTATATTAAAAAAAAAAACAAATTTAAAAATAGTCTATACAATGAAATAAATTTAAAGTTAATGTTGGAGAAATTCACCCTGTAGCATTTATTTTACATTGAAAAGATAAGGTATCTTCGACATCTTTATATTATATATGTGTTACTCCAATTCTTACCGATTGGTTTTGAGATGAAATCTCATATCATATAATATGGTATTATTAGAGCTCAATGAGGGTCATAGTTCACAAATTCGAATATAATCTAAGATGGTCAATATTTTGATGAACATATTGAAGATGAACTTTGTGATTTTTTGTCTCATATTAAAAAGATGAGAAATCTTCAACATCTCTATACATGATACATTAATACTCACATTATTAATTGGTCTAACTGTTAATATTAATCAAAATAGTCTAATAATATTAATATTAAAAAATAAAATGTGGTAATTATTTAAGAAAAAAAAAACAAGAAATCTACGGATCAATTTTACGTTTTCTTTAGTAAAAACCTAAAATTGGATATTTCTAAGTTTAAGAAACAGCATGGAATAAACCCCATGAATGGTATTTCAATATTATTATTAATAATAAATACTTTGAAGCAAATTAGGGTCAAATGAGTTGTCAACATTTGCCTCCATAAAGAAGCAAAATGGGAATGGCATCATCATTGTGATTGTGAAACTCATATTTTCATGGAGTGTTTAGAGGATTTGTTCCATATTCTTTGAAATGATTGCTACCAAAAGACATTCTCTATGTGTAATAATATGCTCTTTGGACCTTTTTTTTTTCTTCTTGTATGGAGGAGTTGAGCATATGGGGGCATTGGTTTATTTGTTATTTTTGGTACTTTTGTTAAAAATTCCAAAACCTTTTGCTTCACCTTTTTGTTTTAAGTGAAATTTCTATTAAATTATGAACCTTGTTTCTTGTAGTTTTCTAAAATTTCTATAGGGAAATCATGGATAGCATAAATTTTGTTATGATTACATAAAAACAATTATACTGTTTTATTCTTTATAAATATCTTTCATCAATGATATTCATGTCTGGTGATTTAGGGTTAAATTGAATATAACCCATTGATTTTAGAAAATTGTATAAAACATATACCTTCTACATAAAAATTCATGAAAAGTTAAAGGGTTAAGTTCTTGTTACACAAGCTAACAAGAACAAAGCTTTAATAACATATTGTAAAATTTAGTAATCGTGAGGTTATAGGTTCGAATCTCATTTTTTCTGATATTATTGTATAAAAAAAAAAAAATTCTTGTTTCAATATAGTCGATTCATTTTTATTGTTGCATTTTTAGTATTTCAAACCATAGCAAATTTTCATACGATTAAGGTGTAGGCTTAAATTCACCCCTTTA
>JBBMKA010005282.1:0-11733 GCA_037833695.1 Sechiopsis laciniata | reverse complement strand
TCAACATAGAATGGCTAGATTAGCTAAAGAAGGTTTGTTAGGACAAACTAATATTGTTGACTTACCTATATGTGAAAGTTGTTTAGCGGGAAAAATGGCAAGAAAACCATTTGGAAAAGGAACTAGGGCCAACGTTCCATTACAATTAATTCACTCTGATATTTGTGGACCTACGAGTGTGAAGGTCAGGCATGGAAGTGAATATTTTATCACTTTCATAGATGATTTTACACGTTATGGTCTGAAGAAATTGAACAAATGCGAAAAGTTCCTTATTCGAGTGCTGTTGGAAGCCTCTTGTATGCCATGATGTATACAAGACCAGACATATGTTTCTAGCATACTTTTTCTCCATTTTAAAATTTTTTTGTGAAATATTTGTGATTATTTAATAGAGCTTGTAAGTTGTATAACCACTCTTTACTGCAAATGCACCTTTGAAATCGTAATGGTACTATCTGTAAAACTAGCATATCCAACATGTTCTTTTTTGTCACCATCACATCCTCTTCACATAGAAGGACTGATAAACTTAGGAACCTTAAGTTTATTATTGTTAAGGATTTAGTATTGAAAAAGTGAGGAGGAGACCTAACAACTTTTATAAGATAGGGACTAAACCTCTTATTATCAATTGTTTTTGTGATGAAACCTCGTACAATATCATTAAACCTAAATGAGTATTCAGTTTAATAAAAATGAAATTAAGATTTGACACATGAATGGTGAACCTAAATAGGTATCATCTTGAGAGAGTATGTTAAAAATATCACATTGGAAAAATAAGGAGAACTAACAACCTTTACAAGGTAAGTGGACACTACTCCTTTTTTTACCAATTGTTTTTTAGATAAAAAGTCATACTATCGAATAATTATCACCATGAAAGGATTGGACAAATGAGCCGGTTCAATATTTGAGCATCATGCATTTTTCTTGCCCCAGAAAAGGAAGAAATTTCACCACAGGGTTTTATTAGTAATCCACTTAAAAGAAGCAGTTCAGATCAGACAACCCCTTATTTTTGCTAGACAAACAAGTTGGGGTTTGGGAAAACACACACAAAAAACAACATCAAGTCTATGACAATAAGATAGGAGGTATGCTTTGCTCGTGCCTAAAGAAATTTGAAGGATCAACTTTGGTCTTAACATGCACAAGCCTGTTGAAATTGTTTCCAAAATACCTCAACCCCCAAACGCTAGCTTGCTCGTAGCTCGTGTTTCCATACTTCTTGTTTATTCCAATGTCAAGGTCTCTGTAATTGACATAGGCAGCTCTTGGAAAACTCGAGACGAAAGGAGTCAGGTAACTGTGAAGTTCTCGTATCCAACTTAAGTGTCTTTCATTTGCATCATTGCTTTGTTTTGCCCAACCGACGATGTAGGAGATTTTGTATAGATATTCAGCTCGATGTGCAAAGGGAGTTTTTGATGAAGAAATCTTGCTCATTTCTCCACCATTAGGAAATAATAAAATTTGTGAGCTTTCTATTTCTTGAGATTTTAATCTATCCCATATTCCTTCCAATGCATGTTCGGGAATGGGTTCCTTCACATAGTCAGATTTGATTTTGTAGCTTCCAACCACGGTTGGTGTTTTGGTTAGCAAAACTTCCAAGGGTTCTCCATTGGTAAACCTCGCTGCAATGAGAGTTGATTCAATCCAGCTTGTTTCTTTGCAATCATCCTTTGCCAAACCCAATTCAGGGAATGTTTTATTCATGATTGCAATAAGCTCATCTGCCTTTCCAAGAAACAATGAGAAGAATGAAGCTGTTTGATTGCTTTTGACTCCTTGAGTTGGATTCCCACCTATATCATCAAAATTCATTTATATTCAAGCCTTCATACATTTGTATTCTCTTCTGTTATATTTCAGATGTTTATAAGATTAAAGTAGTGTTTGTGATGAGGAGAATATAAGAATAATTATCTAGGGAATAATTCCTTTTTACCCACGTTTGTGCCACTTATAATCATTCTCTCCATGATCAATATTCATTCCTCTCATAATCACTATTTATTCTCACATAATCTCATTCCTTCATAACTACTTTTCATTCTCTCCATACTTGCTGTTTTGTTCTCCCATAATCATTATCTACACCTAAAACACAGATAATAATTGTCTACGTAATCATTTCCTACCCTCCAAACACAACTAACAGTTCTTTCAAATCCATTCCATTCACCTCAAATATACATAATCATTCTCCCTCGTACCTCTTACGTACTCTCATTCTTCCATAATCATTTTCATTCTCTACTCCAAACACCTCCTAAGTAAATTTAGTTGCTATCAACTATCATAGATTGACCTATTGGTCAAGAGGGCATTGGAATATAAGTTTAATATCTATGATGATTCTTTGGCATCTAAATATTGCAAGGGTCAGACCCTTTGTCTCGTAAGAATAGCTGATGTGCATATATGTAAACTGATCCAAACACTCACAAATATGAAAAAATAAAAATAGTTGGGATGTTATGAAACCTATTACCAGTCAAATTGACACTAAGGAGTAGGTTTTCCTCCATTTTGTTGGCGACATACTGCCATTGATAAACAAGCTTCTTGGTACTTTTCTCCAAAATCTTTTCCAGCCTGCAAGTTGTCACAATTTGTGGAACTAAAACCAGCTTCACCTTCCACCCCACAACAATGCCAAAGCTCCCTCCTCCTCCACCTCTAATAGCCCAAAACAGATCCTTCCCCATTGCCTTTCTATCAACAACCTTCCCTTTAGCATTAACCAAATAAGCATCCACAACATTATCAGCAGCAAGACCATATTTTCTCATCAACCACCCATATCCACCACCACTAAAGTGCCCACCAATCCCAACACTCGGACAAACACCGGCCGGAAAAGCGAGAACTCGACTTTTCTTAGCAATTTCGTAATAGAGTTCACCTATGGTTGCACCAGACTGAACCCACGCAGTCCTGTTCTTCGTGTCAACCGTGATCGACCTGAGATTCGTTACATCAACGACAACAAATGGACGGTAATTAGAGATGTACGAAAGGCCCTCGGTGTCGTGCCCTCCACTACGAGTTCGGACGTGCAAGCCGTGCTTTTTCGAGCAGATGACGGCGGCTTGGATATGGGAAACAAGGGATGGTTGGATTATGGCAAGTGGTTTTGGAGATTTGGGTGTTAAGAGTCTGATGTTTTGAGTATAGGAGTTCAAAATGGACGAGTAAGAGGAATTGGTTGGAATGTGTATGACATTTGAAATGTCTGTGGAGTGGAGGGAGAGACATTGGAGAAAATCTCCATGTTTGTAAGATGAAGCTGTCCATATTGAAAATGAAGACAGAACAATGAAGGCAAAAACATAAGACTTCATTTTTTTTGGGTGCAATTTAGGCATTCAAAATCCATATTTATTGGGATTTGTTGTCCTAAGTTACAAATCAAATTCACACAAACACTTGAGTGCGATTTTCTAAGTGTAATACAACTCCCCCGTCAATTAATGGTTGTGAAATGAATAATATTTGAAATGTTAGGCGTTGAGAATGTGAGGTTTTGAGTCCAACTAAAACAAAGAAGAATAAATCAATCTCAGGTATTGTCATAATTAAAAGGTCAAAGGTTCGATCCTTACTCCATCTATTATACTTTGTTAGAGTTTGAATATTAGACTTGTTTATTATTTTTTTCTGGTATTTTTTTTTTGTCTTTTCACTTGTACATAGCTGAGGCAACCCCATATATCTGGATATATCGCTGCTTACCATCTATAATAACTCTCTAGTTCGGTAACAGGTGTTATAATATATAAAATTATTAACAATTTCATATATCGTGTATAAACTTCTTTATAATAACCTACGTAACTAGTTTACAATAATAATCATTTGTTATAATAACTAGTTACCTCAATGGAGAAATAATAGCATGGACATTAAATGAAAGTTATTATAACTTTCTATGATGTAATAACTCCGTGTATAATAACTAACCGTTTATAATAGTTCGATCGTTGTACCAAATGCATATGTTTTGTGTTCTTAGATGGATCTGAAAGTAAACTGTGAATTGTGGCAACAGAGGAGAGCACTCTGATCTGGGATTTGACTGTATTGTGCCATGTGATGAAGAGTCATACACCATTATTGCGCACAAGGGGAAGAAAATGAGTGGAAATGAAGAATTTTTGCCATTTTCTTCTTGTTTATTCTGTTTGAGGATTGTGATGTGTGTTTATTTTATTATTATTATTTTATATATAGAGCTTGTCCAATGCACCTCTGAAATCTTAATGGAACTATCTGGGCAACTAGCTTATTCAACAGAGTTTTTTTTTTTTTTTTTTCTTCTTCTTCCCACCTTCACATTCTCTTCACATAGGAAGTTCTCTTAGATCTTAGGAACCTTGGGGAGTTTGTTTGTTGAATTTAGGAAGGATTTAAAATAAATATTTAATGAATTAGATGCAAATAAGTTAATTGTAACTGCTTAAAACAAACCTTCATTTTTACTACAAAAAATAATTTCTCATTTCTAACCAATTACTTCTAATAATTCATTTTTAACTACTCAAAATAACTCTTCAATTCTAACCACTCATTTCTACTCATTTATTTCTACTATTTAAAATAACTTATTTTTAACCATTCATTTCTAACCATTCTTTTTTAGCTATTCAAAATAACTACTCATTTCAAATCTACATCCAAACAAGTCATTGTCTTTAATTCATCTACAAAAAAATCACATCTAAACGAGTTTTTAACTCAAACTCTCAATTTTTAACTACTAAAAATAACTCATCGTCTAAACAACTCTTTAAGGTTATTATTGTTAAATATACACTATTGAAAAAATGAGGAGAGCTAATAAGAAAGACCTCATATCATCTGTTGTGAAATACTCACACTAATCAACATCTCTTACCAAATACACAGACCAATTCAAATAACACTTAATCTAAGAGAGCGACCATATAAACTACACATTATACATTTACTTTGCAAGGCGAAATCAAACTTCTATTAGTTTCAATGCCAAAAACATATACAAATGTAATAAACAAGAGGATGAACATCAGATATTTTAGCCTAAATCTCAAACTCAAATGCAAAAAGAAATAAACCAAAGAGAACATTAACTTCTCTATAACCCATCAATGGCAAACTCAGATTTAGTAGCATTTTTACATATAAACATGATACAAGAAAGCTATTATAAAATTTGGTAGAAAATTTGCACAATACTTTTCCACTAACTTTTTTTTTTCACAATTTTTTCCTCTAACTTAATACAAACTAGATAATATATTATTTGAATATCCTCGCAACTTAATCATTTAATTGTGCACCAGGGTAGGGTTGTCTAGATGAAATGACTATTTGAACGTGAAAAACGTGGGATGTTGTTGACAATGTAAGGTGAGTAGAACTAACCGAAAAAAAAAAAAAAAAATTTTGAGATCACAACCTAAACTCAAATCCTTTTGATCGTTAAGTGTACATTGATATCATCAAATTATTACTGTTGTTTGCTAATATAAATTGATTTAGTCTTTAGAATGAGAGAAATTAAAATGCTCGTGAATAATATGCCTTAAGAATTATCGATCGTTGTGTTTTCGTTGCAATATTTGGAAATGCGAAGTTTTATAAAAATGAATTATATATATCTTTTATATGAGATTCATTTTTATAAATTTTATATAAATATAATGCATTAATTAACAAATTTTATATAATTATGATGCACTAGTTCAATAATTATAGTTTTCTTTTAAAAAACATAAAGCATTAATTTTTTTATATAATTATGATGCATTAGTTTTATATAATTATGATGCATTAATAGATTACTAATTTTTAATAGTTTATAAACACACAATTATCTTAATTTAATTAATTTTTACAAAAAGAAATTTTAATAAAAAAAATCACAATAAACATGTTATCGTGTAGTTTTCACTTTAAAAATTTTATTTTATCAAATTAAACTCCAGACTTAATTAAGTGTTACATGCCTACTATTTCTACTATTGGATATTAAAAGGATGGGTGTGACGTGTGGTGTCATTATTTGATAGTAATCTATTATATCGTCACGATCACAAATTTGATTATGAAAATTGATATTTGGCTCTCATATAGTCAAGAGCAATAATATCTTGAGTTGGTGGTGCATTGATTATTTATTTTGTGGTAATCTATTTCAACTCCACGACATATATATATTAATTCTAACTACGATTAACCAGAAGAGATTTATTCTCATAAAAAAAAAAAAAATAAGAGATTTAAATTTATTACATTATCTTTTTTGGTCATAAAAAGATACAATATCCAATGAGTGGCAAATCTCCCAACAATAATACAGCCGACAAGTACCCTATCCCACTCTCTCTTCTATGATTATTTAATTTCTTCCTTTTTTTCTTTTCATTTTCCTTTTGTTATTATATTGAAAATAATATTTTATATTCAAAACTTTTCTTTACTTAATTATTATTATTGTTATTGTTATTTTATAAATAATATAATACCTAAATTTTCATTTGTAACGATTTATCTATGCAATTTGAATTTTATAATAATTTATTCTCTAAATTTTAACAACTAATAAATTAATTTTTATATTTTATTTTTTGCAATAATTTAATTTTAAATACATAGAATATTATCGAGTTTTAATGAAATTTATTACAAATTTATTAACAAAACAATTATTATGAATGGACTTAATAGTCAAAGATGACATCGTATTTATAAAGTTGTCAAAGGAAAGTTATTGAAGAAAAAAAATACATTGAAGAAAAAGATGGTGGGCACAATGTGCTGTGCCTCATGCACCTAATATTCCAATATATAGTGTCTTACATTAATACAATAATCATAAACCTATTCTAATACTCTAACATCACCCAAAATTATGAACTCAATTTATATTACCACTTTATTCTTCAATTTTTCTCCACAATCAAATACTTTAATATTTGCTGATTTATGAAAAAAAAAATAGTTGGAGATATACACAAATTGATCCGAAAGTAATTCCTAGCAAACTACTACAAATGGTGGATCTTTCAATCACACTATCCCCAATCTAATTATGATGTCTTCTCTATTCATCCCACTTTGCCTTGCCTTTATTGTTCTTTCATCATCTTCATTATGTGCAATAGCTTCTTCAAACAAACATCAACATTTTCTTCAATGTCTATTACACTATTTCCCAGATAGTTATTCTATTACCAATGTTGTTTACACTCCCATTAACTCCTCTTATTCTTCTATCTTGAATTTCTCCATTCAAAACCAAAGATTCTCGACGCCCAATACTCCGAAGCCACTTGTCATCATAACGCCAACAAATGTTTCTCATATTCAAGCGGCAGTCATTTGCTCCAAATCCCATGACCTTCAAATTCGAATCCGAAGCGGCGGTCATGACTACGAGGGCCTTTCTTACGTCGCCCACGTCCCATTCATCGTGGTTGATCTTATCGATCTCAGGACCGTTACCGTGGACGTCGAAAAGTGTACAACATGGGTGCAATCAGGAGCAACTCTAGGTGAACTTTACTACAAAATTGCTGAGAAAAGCCGAACCTTGGCATTCCCAGCGGGCATTTGCCCGACGGTCGGCGTTGGTGGACACTTTAGTGGGGGTGGATATGGATTGATGCTGAGAAAATATGGACTTGCTGCTGACAATGTAATAGATGCAACATTGGTTGATGCTAATGGGAAGTTTCATGATAGAGAGTCGATGGGGGAGGATTTGTTTTGGGCGATCCGAGGCGGCGGCGGAGGGAGCTTCGGAATTGTTGTGGCATGGAAGCTCAAACTTGTTCCAGTTCCATCCGTTGTAACCATTTGCTCAATTAGAAGAACTGTGGAGGAAGATGCAATCAAGCTAATCCATCAATGGCAATATGTAGCTGACAAATTGGATGAAAATCTAACACTTGCTATCTCTTTAATTGGTATTCTTTCAACATAAGTATTTTTATGATAACATTTCGAGGGCTTATTGAATTTTGAACTCAATTGTTGATGATGATAGGTGGGAACATTTCAGCTCAAAAAGATGGCAAAATAAACCCATTAGCCTTATTTTTCTCTTTGTTCCTTGGAGAGGCAAATGAGCTTATGACAATCTTAAACACAATTTTTCCTGAATTGGGTTTGATAAAACAAGACTGCATAGAAACAAGTTGGATTGAATCAGTCCTTTTTGCAGCCAATGGATTTCAAACTGGAGAAATCTTGGAATCCTTGCTCAACAGATCAGCACTGATATCATCTATTAGTAGTGGAAGCAGCAAAATCAAAACTGACTATGCCAAGGAACCCATAACTGAAGCTGCAATTAAGGGCATATGGAAAAGATTAAAATCTAAAGATATAGAAGCGGTACAAATTGTATTTATTCCTTATGGAGGGAGAATGAGTAAGATTTCTGAATCAGAAATTCCCTTCCCACATAGAGCTGGAAATCTATACGAAATTGACTATATTATTGGATGGCAAGAGCAAGGCGTGGATTTAGAGAAAAGACACTTGAATTGGATACGAGAACTTTACAGTTACATGGCTCCGTTCGTTTCGAAATCACCTAGAGCTGCATATGTGAATGGTAGGGATCTTGATATTGGAACGAACGACAAAAATGGAAGAACGAGCTACAAGCAAGGCATGATTTGGGGTTTGAAGTATTTTGGCAACAATTTTAAGAAGTTGGTGAGTGTTAAGACAGAGGTGGATTTAGGTAATTTCTTCAGGCATGAACAGAGTATACCCACCCTTACAACCAGCCTAGAATTTACCAAAACAGAGTTGAATATTTTAGATAGCTTGAATGTGTATTCAAATGATGCCTCAACCTATTATTGTGCTGCAAAATAAAGGGTTGTGAGTACTTTTAAGCACTGATCTAGTTATTATTGTTTTTGAGAAATGAGTACTAATATGTCTATGTGGCTTTGAGCTGGCATTGTTGTTGCCCTCATCAACAATTCTAAAGTTGGATGTAAATCTGTTTTTGAATCGAGCCATTATGGGCTCTTTTAGTAATATTTGCGATTCTTGTTTCTCATTTTTGTTTTTTTAAGAAACTTATTTGTTTGATAAACGTTCTCATTTTTTGTTTTCGAAAATTTGAGAAATGTTAGAAACTACAAAAAGTAGTGTCTGTAATTCTGTTTCTTATGTATGGTGTGTTCTTCTTTCCTCTTCTCTCTTTTTTAGTTTGATACAATTTGTTTGTTGTTGCTCATTTTGAATCATAGCAATTGATTATTTGATTTTCATGCTTATTTTATGCCTTTCCTATTAGCTTTTTTGATGACAAGTTTTTCTTATTTTGGATGGCTAATGATATCGACAAGCTAGGAAATTGGCTCAAAATTATAAAGGCTTTAGAATTAGCGTATAGTCTCAATATTAATCTTCAAAACTCTTGAAGTGTCTAATATAAATATGGATCCCACCACACTGGAATTCAATATCAAACCTTTGGGGTTGCAGCATTCATCCTGTCTATTAGATCTCAAAATAATTGATGATGAGTAGGATAGTTTTAGTTCATCTATCTCGTAAATGTTAGGAGGTCTCTTTCTTTTTCAATGTTGGATCCTCGACAAGCTATTGTAAAGTGGTGCCGCATTTAGGTTTACTATTCTTGGACTCGATCTCAAATTCATTTTATGAGACCAAATACATACTTTTATCTATAATAATTTATTTAGGTTGTAAATTTTATTTTATATTATAAAGAATTACTCAAAAATTTGTAAAATAACTGATTTTATGATAATTAGTGAATTAATGATAAATCATTCATATTATGTTAGATGAATACAAATTAAAAAAAATTTAGAATAAAAAAAAATGAATAAAAAATTATTGTTATTTTCAAATTATAAAATATATTTTTAAAATATGATATTATTTAAATAAGAAAAAATTATAATTATTTGGTTTAAATTTAATGATAGTGAACAAATGTATAAATATTAATTAAAATTTTTAAACAAAAAAATGATTATAAAATTATAATTAATTTTAAATAAAAAAATATAATTTAAATTACGAAATTGGTTATAAAACTATTGTTAATTTTAAATCTAAAAAATATGTTTTTACATTATTATATCATAAAAGACAAACAATTTTCAATTATTTAATTTAAAAAAAAAAATCAAATAGTTAAAAAAAAAATAAAAATAAAATTGATTTTGAAAAAAAGTTAGTTTAAAATTACAAAATATATTTAATTATAAAAGTGTTGTAAAATAAATTTAAAACAAGAAAAAAAAAATAGAGGTATTATTTTAAACTCTCATTTTAATGAGAGGTTATTTTAAACCCTTCATCAAAATGAGTATTTAAAATAATTTAAAAGGAATATTTTAATCCCAACAAACAAACACCTCTTAATAGTTCACGGATTACACATTACCCACAAACCCACAAAAAATGTATTATAGGTGATCATCCTTACCATAAAATAATAATATATGTAATTAAATTGATTCATTAATCAATTATTATTTTCATAATAACTTTTAATGCGTGTTTATGAGATTTTTTTCTTTTTTTGGTGAATTAATCCACATGTGTGGACCTGTAGTTGGTGGCACTCTTCTAAAGCAAAAAAGAAAAAAGAAAAAAAGTATTCTTAATTTCTTAAAAAGCAAAAAATATCTAATTCATTGGAATTTAAAACTTCTCAATTATGGATACACTTATATTTTTGAGTTAATGTTATTGGTGATGTTTATGCAATTTATTTAGAAGAATTTGGGTGCTACATCCCACCATGATGTCACCCATGTGGCATCTTTGGTGCCACACATCCTTTTTTTTTTTTTTTTTTACTTTATATTTATTAAAAAAAGGGCTCCAAATGAGTGACACCATGGTAAGATGTAGCACACTCAAATTCTTCTCTTTATTTTATAAATGTTATTCTCGTTCATTATTTTATAAATAATCAAAATTAATTTCAAATAATAGTAAAAGTATAATTGATTTTAATTAAATAATTAATTATAATTATTGAAAATAAATATATAATATCATATCATACTACCTTAAAGGTGGCTTAAGGGGAGAATCATTTTTTTTTTTACGATTTTACCTCTTAAACCACACTTTAAATTACAAACCTACCATGCATAAAACCTAGAACGCCACTCATTTGTGCAAGTGGTTTTATAAAAAAAATTAAATAATAGTTTTTGTTAACTACGTACAACACTAATTAATTGATATCATTTAATATGGTTTCAATATTTTGAGAATCATTTAGTAATTTTTTAAATTATATTTTTATTTAATTTAACACCATTTAGAAAAAAAACTATTAATTTAACTCATCACCATGTAATATTATAAATTAAAAACAAAGTTTAACTTAATACCATTTAAGATAGTGTAATTTAAAGGTTTAGAATTTTAAAAGTTTTTGTAATATCTATATTTTCATGAACTATAAAAAGTAGGGGTGAACAAAAACCCGAAAACCCGAGTAACCTGAACCAACCCAACCCAATTTGACGGGTTGGGTTGGGTTAAATATATTTTTGGGTTTGGTTGGGTTGGGTTCAAAATCATGAAATTTTTATGGGTTGAGTTGGGTTAAGGGTTGACCTAAAATTAACCCAACCCGACTAACCCGAATTTATTATTTAGTTTAAAAAATATTTTTTGTACATGTAACATAATTATTATGTTATTTAATTATTTAGA
>JBBMKA010005281.1:0-11735 GCA_037833695.1 Sechiopsis laciniata | reverse complement strand
TATATATTGTAATTTGTTTAATTGTATTTTAAATTTACTCCTAACAATATATCACATCTAAAAATCATAATTAATATTTCAAATTAACAAACAACCCAAAATCTAAAAAAAATATATTTTATGAATTCATGAACATATAATAATATTTAAAATTCTAAAGTCTAAAAATCAGTTAAAAATCAACCAAACTTTTCTTAAATAAAAACAAAGGAAAGAAAAAGAGACGATTGAAATACGTTGATGAATAGATATACATATCGATACATACCATGATAGTATATATATGTACATATATACCATGACATAATTGTAGACTTATGAAATTAAATTTCAGCTCGAATTGTAAAGATGAAATTAATATACCACAAATAGGCGTCATTTTTTTGCATCAATGCAGAGTTTATAGTTCAAAATATTCATAGTGTACATATCTGTATATACAACTACAATTTTAGCCAAAATGCAGCCAACATTGTATATGACAAACTGTTATACATCCATTGTACATCCCTGTCTTTTTTTGGAGTTGTAATTTTTCCTTTCAGAAACCATTTTTGTAAAATGAGATTCTTAAAATTTTGGAACTCTCATTGATCTCAAGTTTGGCTGCAAAAGAATTGAAAATTTTTGATAGTGTGATTTCGTAAACACTCTCAATATTGGTGGTATTGTAGTTCTAGTACATATTTCCTTTATCCTATATTTCATTGAAGCGACTGATTGGTTGTTATTCGTTCCGATATAACTACGTAATGCATGGATTCTGAGCTTAACTTATTGCTAAGTGTGACTTCAGAATAGCTACACGCAAGTATACACGGTCAGATTGCAGCAAGTAATAAGTAAATTATCGATTTCCACAGGGATTGAGGTCTAGAATTATTTTTACTAATTTAAGAGTTGTGCAAGTAAATAAAAAGCATGAAATTGATGGTTAATTTGGGTTTTTCTAAGACTCTAAGTATCCAATAAACAAATGAGCATAGGTGAAAATTGCGGATATAGAAGATGCTGAATATGCAATAATGGTAATTACATTTCACATTTCCCTATCTTAATAAGTGTTTTCCACATTTAATGATTTATGAGTTACTCAGCTTCCACAGCAGTTATTCGTACTAAACCTGCGTGCGATAGTAAAGTTATTCCTAACACCTTAAATCATGCAAGAGTTCTCACGATGAACCTATCGTAACATACTGGATCTGCCTCTAGTTCCCTCTTCCGAGTTTACCGAAGGTTAGCATACGTGGGTAGCTAATCGACGCATACTTAAAAGTAAAATTTCAATCGTATAAAAGTTAAGAACCTACAATGTTAATATGCATTCTACATACCAATTATCACCATAGCTTATATCTAATGAGACATATAAACGAACAACAAATAATAAGGAAAATTTAGATATCTCATTACTAAAAGTTGTAACAGTTCTATAATCTACTCCTAACTAATAAAACATTAAAATAACAGATATGAATTGGCACGGTTGTGAAGTGTGCAGACTCCTTGTCATCGGCTTCTACGAACACCACTAGTTCTGGTTCATGGAGATTGGCTTTTAGCCAACCTACTAGTTCTAGCCTCTTTCATAAATTCCCCGATTGCAGCTTTTTTCTTGCTATTTATAGAGTTTATTTGCT
The DNA here is from genome assembly GCA_037833695.1 of Sechiopsis laciniata. Classification (NCBI taxonomy): domain Eukaryota; kingdom Viridiplantae; phylum Streptophyta; class Magnoliopsida; order Cucurbitales; family Cucurbitaceae; genus Sechiopsis; species Sechiopsis laciniata. Next base: position 10,092 of record JBBMKA010005281.1, on the reverse strand, counting down.
TGGCTCGCAAGTTTCGGTGAGCTGGAATATCTTCATTAATACATGATTCCTTGATTTCTGCTGAAATTTCTTGATTTACGCCAAATTGATTGCTTGGTTGATTTTCTGCTCTTTCCTTCTTGACGTGATTCCTCGAATGCGACTGCCTTGTGATTGCATTGTGTTGCGTTTGAATTTTGCTGTTCGCATTGATTTGTTCCCAGTGCCTAAGTTTCGCATTTCCTGTATTGTATCGCATTTAGCACAGTTTATTCACTATTTTACTCTAAAATATGATGGTGAGCCTTTAATGCGCTAAATGGTGAATGCATATGATTTCTAATAGTTTTACTCGCATTGAGTTTTTTATTGCTCGATTATTTCCTTTGAACCTTAGAAAAATGCATAATAAACTAGCCTAATTTATGCTCTATTTGAGAGCTATCAAACCCCCAAACTTAAATCATTGCTTGTCCCAAGCAATGCGTGATCTAGCTATTAGCAATTTTGTTTTTCTAAGTCAACCTTGTCTTTTTAAGCATAACTCTAGCAGGTCTTATCGCATCTCATAATCCTAGCATAAAACTTCCTTCTCTTATTAGTATTCAAACTTTCCCAAAGATTCAAGTTCGCTTCTAAAATCCTCTCTATCGTGACTTGTAGATTGTTCTTCATTACAAGTATTTCTTATTGCTCCATTTATTGTATTCAACTACTTCTTTAACTAAGGTTAGCCAACGCATTTTGTCAAGACCACTATTTAGGTCCCCTGATCCCTCAAGGATTTCTGCTTATGATTTACCCATTCCTTTTGAGTTGCACTCTTATCTACAATTTCGTAGTTCTTAGAGTAATCTGCTTGAGTATAAAATATTTCATCTCAGAAAAAGAATTTAAGCTTGCGTTTTGGTAGACAGCAGAGTACTCTGAAAATTCCTACGGCTATTTGTTTTTTCTGTCTTTATTTTGTCCAAAATGTGTTGATCATTATTTTGCACAATTTTTTTTTAAGGACAATGCTACTTGGCTCACTTTTTCTTTTTCTTTTTTCTTTTTTCTTTTTCTATCTTTTCACTCGCGAGCTTGCCCTCATCCCCAAACTTAAAATCTTCACTGTCCACAATGAAGGTGAGGCTTAGTTCTCCAAAACTTAATTATTTTCGCAATTAAGTACATTATCTCAAGCTCTAGGACTTCCTTGGTTAATTTTTAGTTCTTTCTGCCATGCACGATAAGGACTATTTTCATGCTAGGTTTGAATCTAGGGGAATATAAGAATTCTTCTAAAGAAAATGAATTTCACACTAGAATTTAGATTCACGATAATAATGCTAGCGATACTCTTTCAAAGGAAATTTCGACTTCTATTGAAATAAAGGAAAATAATAAAATTCATCCTAAAATGAGATGCATGCGATACTGAAAATAAATAAATTTAACTACTTGTAAGAACTCGACTCTAAAACAGTCCTAAAATCGGTTCTTACTCAACATGCATGGTTTAAAACATTCAACGTAAACTTTAAACCGACCATTAAAATAATTTCCTGTTTATTCATTCAAAACGGTTCATAAGATAAAACATAGTTAAGCCTCTGGCCAGAGTTATTCAAAACAAGATTAAAACATAAAATCATTTATAACCCAACTATCTTACATGCTCAATCAAGACAACAGAATAATAAAAAAAACAAAATAGCAGACGTCTATGATCAAGCAGCTCCTCCTCTAGTCGTCCCGGTGCTGTCCTAAGTTACCTAGTGGAAAAAACCACAGAAATAAGAGTGAATACAAAGGCACTCAGTAAGAATCTCCAACCAGGGTACAGTACGCAAGTCACATCATCTAGCATCCTAGCAGAACATCATCACAAAGGCAGTCTCAACACAAGTACAATCATAGCATGCTCGAACCAACGAAAGTCTCTAACTCTCGGCTAAGAATCCACTGTGGATCTCCAAATGGGTTATCAAAATAACCTCAAGAATCTCGAGAGTCTCTAACTCTCAGCTATGATGACCAGCTCACTAGGCTGATCCTGGACACTTGGAAGAGTACTCAAGCATCGGGCTCTAAACTGAATGGAAAGTGTACTGGTACACTAGCCCAAGGGAGCTCTCCTCCCGGCATCTAATGCACATAGGCGCACACTGCATGCTCCTGCAAACTGAATAAATGTTGGCTTACACAAACTATGTCGGTCCAGGTGCGTATGCCTAAGACTCGAAAAGGTGAGCACTGATCCACACTAGGCGGGAGGCCCTTGACACCATACTGTGGCAGCCTGAATCACACCCAATGCCTGAAGCTAAAGGTCATCCTAAGGCAGGCTTGCACCAAGAAAAGGACCCCGCTCTAGCAGGCCACAAACTAGGTTTATGTCGGGGTGGTAGCTACTCCACACCTGGCTACAGGGGGTAAGGAATCTGTCCTCACAGCATGACCGGTGGGGACACATACGTTGGTCCACTCTCAGCCTCTAGATGATGACAACTTAACAAGATCTAGCTAAGAAGAAGCACCCTAGAGCTAACAGTGTTCAACAACAATATCATTGCACAATAACATACAACATATCACAAGCACAGGTAAATAGTCATCACAACATTGTAGTGCAATCCAGGGTACATACATGCTAGATCCTATCAGATGAGCCATACAATCCTACCACTAACAGGTATATTGTCAGGCAATAAACAAGTAAACCTATATACTAACAAGTTCAGTAACAGAGATATCATTTAAACACTTATCCACTAACATGCTTAGAAAACGGTAACACATAACCAGAAAACTATCAATGTCAAGCATAGGGTCCACACAACGGCAAGGAAATCCTTACCTAGAAAGCAAGCAGAATGACTACACAAACAATGCTCATTGAGCTGCAGTAAACCAACACGGGTAATAACCTAGGCATAACAATTAACAAGCACATACTTAATATTTAGCAGCCACACAACACTAAGTAACCAAGGTACAAGGGTCGGGAACACAATGCCCCTAAATCGAGAAGACATGCTCGATAGCAAGGCTTTGACGAAGGCGAAGGCGAAGCTGCTCGAGAACGTGTGCGAGAACGAGAGCAGGCGGGCTCAGCGAGGGCGAAGTTACGGGCGAACGTCTCGCTGGGGCGAAGGATTCGCTAGAGGGAAGACCAAGGTGAACACTACTCGGTGAATCGGCTCAGATAGGTGAACGGGCGTGGTCTCAGCTGCGAAATCGAGCGTGCAACGAAGGGCTGTGCGAAGGCGAGCGGCGAAGCGAGCGCGAGGCTGCGATAACACAAGTAAAATGGATCTTAACATCAAACCACAGAAAACCCTCGGACAACGAGAATGGTTTCGAGCGAAACATACCTGAGGCAAACGTCTGCTCGTGAAGTGGCACGGAACGTCTCGACGAAGGGTGCGTAGAACTGGGCGAGCGAGGGATTGTGCACGATGATGAGCAGCGAACAGCGATGGAGAGGGCTTGCGATCGCTGATGCGTGTGGCTCGGATCGGTGAAGGATCTGGCTCGGTAAGAAAATACGGGGATGGATATGCTGGTCGATGACGGTTTTCTCGGCCAGGGCTTAAATCGACGGCGAAGAGCAGGTTCTCGACAAAGGTGAGAGGAAGAGAATTTGCGAGAGATAGTTTGTGAGGGAGAGAAGTTGTGGTGCGGCTAGAGTTTTGGAAAAAGGCGAGAATGAGCTTAAATAGAGTTTTCAGAGAACCTAGCTTCGAGTCCTAGTGAAGACATCTTTTAACAAATAATTTCTTTAATTTTCTCTTTTAACCAAAAGGATCACCAAACTCCTCGAATAGCAACACTAGCCCTGGAACCTGAAATCGAAGGGAAAACCCGAACTCAGCAATTTAACAGAAAAGTCTCGAAACCCCGATTAATTACGAAACTACCCTTGAAGGCAAAAATTACAAAAATGCCCCTAAAGGCCTAAACTGCCCTAATGGCCAAACCGAATACCCGAATAAACGATCGAACATACCTGAAGAATCAGAATGGAAAACTGGGCCGTTACAATATTCCCTCCTTTTAAGTTTTTTGTCCCCGAAAGTCCTAAGACTGAAACAACTCTGGGTAATGCGTCCTCATCTCGTTCTTTAGCTCCCATGTCGCTTCCTCTACCCTTTGATTTCTCCACTGAACTTAACCAAGTTGATATCCCGATTACGCAACGTCTTGCAATCCTGGGCTAAAATTTGCAAAAATTTGCACTGACTTTTCCTCGAAACTCAAATCCTCGTTCAGCTCTAACGGCTCAAAATCAGTACATGCGAAGGATCTGTCACATACTGTCTTAGCATAGAAACTTGAAAGACGCTGTGCACTGCTGCCAAAGATGGGGGCAAGGCCAAACAGTAAGCCACTAGACCGATCCGCTCAAGGATCTCAAAAGGCCCTACAAACCTAAGACTCAACTTGCCTCGCTTACTGCCTCAAAACACCACGCATCGGCGCTACTTTCAGAAACATATGCTGGTCGACCTCAAACTCTAAATCTCTACGCCGAACATCAGCATAACTCTTCTGCCTACTCTGTGCCGTCAACATACGAGCCCTGATTTTCTGAACTGCGTTGTTAGTTAGCTAACAACTCGGGACCCAAAACCTGTCTGTCACCAACCTCTTCCCAAAACACTATAGACCTGCAACGCTTACCATATAAGGCCTCAAATGGAGCCATCTGAATCGTTGCTTGGTAACTATTATTGTAGGTAAACTCCATCAAATACAAGTACTGGTCCCAACTGATTCACCCTCTCTGTTTGCCCATCTGTCTGAGGATGAAACGCTGTGCTAACACTGCACTTAGCACCCAAACCTTTCTGGAGTGCCCTCCTGAAGCGAGAAGTAAAGCGAGACACAATCTTCGTTGGCACCCCATGGTACCGAACGATCTGTTCCAAGAATAACTGTGTCCACTGTTCCATGGTATAAGTGATCCTACCGGGAATGAAGTGCTCACTCTTGGTCAAACGGTCCACAAAAACCTAGATCTGAGTAAACCCTCTCGGTGTCCTCGAAAACCCAAAAAATAATCTATGGAGATCTCTTCCCACTTCCATTGAGGCACGCTCAGTGGCTGCAACAAACCTGCAGATTTCTGTCTAGGAGCCTTACTTGCTGACAAGTGAGACACATCAGCTAACAAACTCTGCAATGTCTCTTTCATGTTTTTCGACCAGAAGGTCTGCTTAAGATCCTAATACATCTTGGTGCCCCTTGGGTGCCAAGTAAATGGGGGAACTGTGAGCCTCGGTGAGCAGTTCAACTCGCAGTCCAGCGTCTGTTGGCACACAAAGGAGTTCTCTAAACCTCAAACCACCATCTGGTGCTACCACAAAATCAAAATCACCATCTGCCTGAACTCTGGCAATCAACTTGCTCAACTTGGGATCACTCAGTTGGCCATCAATGATCCTCTATCTGATCGAAGGTTGGACAGTCAACTAGGCTACCCTGGCGGTAACCTCTCCCAACAACACTGCTATACTGACTTGCTCTAACTCTTTCCGCAATGGAAGCTGGGAACTCAACAAGGCTGCAGAATGCGACGTCTTCCTACTTAAGGCATCAGCCACAACATTGGCCTTACCTGGATGGTACAAGATCTCACAGTCATAGTCCTTTATCTCACAGTCATAGTCCTTTAACAACTCAAGCCACCTTCTCTGTCTCATGTTTAACTCCTTTTGAGTGAAGAAGTACTTAAGGCTCTGATGGTCTGTAAACATCTGAATCTTTTCACCGTACAAGTAATTCCTCCAGATTTTTAGGGCAAACACAACTGTTGCTAACTCCATGTCGTGAGTCGGATAGTTTTTCTCATAAGGCTTCAGCTGACAGGAAGCATAAGCAAAATTACCTTACCTTGCTGTATCAAAACACAACCCAACCTAGACTTAGAGGCGTCACTGTACACCCACCTGTTCCCTCAAGAACTGACAACACTGGTGCGGACGATTGTGCTTCAAAAAAGCAAAGCTCGCTTCGCAACTGGCATCCCAAACAAAATCAACACCTTTCCTTGTCAACCGAGTAAGGGGTGCTGCCTTATCGGAAAAGTCCTTGACGAACCTCTGATAATAGCCTGCCAAACCCAGAAAGCTGCGAATCTTTACGACCGTTTTCGGTCTGGCCCATGAACTCACTGCGTCTATCTTAGCGGGGTCTACTGCAGTGCCATCTCTAGAGACCACGTGACCAAGGAAGGCCACTGTCTCTAACCAAAAGTCACACTTGGAGAACTTGGCATACAATTGATTTTCCCTTAATGCTGTCAACACTTGCCTCAGGTGCGTGGCATGCTCTCTGGTCTTAGAATAAATCAAGATATCATCTATGAACACGATGATGAAGCTGTCCAAGAATGCCTTGAACATCCTATCCATCATGTCCATAAATGCTGCTGGAGCATTGGTCAACCCTAAGGACATAACCACAAACTCATAATGACCATACCTCGACCTGAATGCCGTCTTGGGAATGTCTGCATCCCTGATTCTCAACCGATGGTAACCAGATCGCTCCCTAAAGCTGATCAAACAAATCGTCGATACGAGGCAACAGGTACTTGTTCTTCACTGTAACCTTTGTTTAACTCCCAGTAATCTATGCAAAGGCGCATCGAACCATGTTTTTTCTTGACAAAAAAAATAGATGCTCCCCTCCTTACGGGGACACGCTAGGGCGGATGAACCCTCTATCTAGTATCTCCTGCAACTGCACCTTCAGCCCCTTCAGTTCTGCTGGCGCCATACGATATGGCGCCTTCGAGATGGGGAGAGTCCTTGACTCAAGCTCATTGTTGAAGTCAACCTCTCTTTGTGGGGGTAAACCCAGTAACTCCTCAAGAAACACATGTGCAAACTCTTGAACTACTGGCACTTGATCAACAGTCAAAGAAGGGCGGCTTTCCCCAGACAACTTTGCCAAATAACCCTAAGCTCCTCGAGCTAACAAACGACGAGCTTTCAAAGCAGAAATCAACGGCGGACACGCTCCGCCCTGGACACCATGAAACTTGAAACTCTGCTTCTTGGGCGGCCTGAACACAACTTCTTTCTGGCGGCAGTCAATCATCGCGTGGTTCTCCGCTAACTACTCCATACCAAGTATAACGTCAAAGCCACTCATAGGTAGAACTATGAGGGTGGCTGCTAACAACTCTCAGGATACCAGGATCCGGCTATCTTTAACCTTTTCACTAGTAAGCATACTAACTCCCGAAGGAGTTGCCACACACAACTCGAGGTTCAAGTTCCAAACAGGCTTGACTAATAAACAATGTAGAGCTATAAACGAATGGGTCGAGCCCGAATCAAATAGTACATATGCATAGTGGTCTAAGATAAGTAATGTACCTGTGACAATTGCATCTGTCCTCTTGGCCTCCTACCGGGTCATGGTAAACACGCGGCCCTGCTGCTAAGCCGGTCTAACAACAGTTTCAACCTGCAGGCTCACTCTGGCTATGTGTCCCCTCTTACCACACTTGTAACAAGCTCCAGGAGAAGCTCTACACAAGCCAAAGTGAAATTTGCCATAGGTCCAGCACTAGGGTGGCTGCCTAACTACACCCTACTGACGACCCTGCTGTCGCCCTTGATCTCTGCCCTGGAAATGCCCTTGCCAGAGTTGCTGACGACCTCCCTGCCCGAAAGTCCTAGAAGGCTCAAACTTCCTTTTCTGCCTGGAACTAGTTGCCACATTCTGAGTTGCTACAGCTAGGGTCTTCACTAAAGGGTACTTTCTATTATAGATCTTAGCTAATGCCACAGTCCTGGCGTAAGTCTCTAGACCAAGTGCCCTAACATCTTGGGCAACCTCCAACCTAAGTCCCCCCAATTAACTTCTTAATTTTCAACTCCTCGGTAGCAATAAGTTCTGGAGCAAAGTAGCTGTGCTTGGAGAACCTCTTCTCATAACCGGCAATCCTGTCGTTGCCTTGTTTCAGATTTGCAAAAGCCTCTACCATCTCTTGCTAGGCTTCTTCACTAATGTACTGAGTACTGAACTCGATTTTGAAGAACTCCCAAGTGGTTGGCGAGGACCCCTCAGGTCTGGCCCCATCAGTGGACTGCTACCACCAAACAGCTGTCTCGGTCAAAACGTGTGCTGCACACCTCGGTCTCTGCACATCTGGGCCACCCATAGCTTGGAAGATGTACTCTAGATGCGCCAACTATTTAGCTGCTACCAGAGGGTTTTCAAACGCATCAAACTCCCTGGGTTTCCACTTAACAAATCCTTTAGCCACTTGCCACCCTCGGCGGCACCCTTAGGGATCTTTGGCTCGACATCAGGTACTTGCTGAGCTGGCTGGGCTAGGGGCACTCTCTACCATACTAGAGGAACTGTTGCGCCACCAGGCGGTGCTACATGAACTGCTAGTCGTGCCTACTGGAATAACTAGGCAAACTGGGCCATTTGCGCCTGGGTCTCTGCCTGCTGCGCTGCAAAAAACGTCTGAGTCTCAGCCCTCTACTCTGCGAACATGCCTGTAATCATCTCTCTCATGGCCACAGCAAACTCCGCTCAAGGAGCGGCACTCTGAGGCGGAACAGGCTCTGCTCCTCCTCTAGGTAAAACTCCAGTCGGGACCTAAGGTGGCCAGACTGTCGAAACAGCTCGAGATGACGTCTCTTCAATATCTGGTGTGGCGCTACCATCTCTGTTGGCTGCAGCTGATGTTTCAGCTCTACTACGTGTGATTGGCATCTCTTGCGATTTACACCCAAACAGCACTAAGTCAGTCTATGCCGGGACCAACATTGCCAACAACAAAATAAGGCAAGTATGCTAGATGCAAGTACTGTAAACAAACCCTTAGCAAAAGAACTTTTGACATACTTGACGGCCGTTGGAGTGCTGATGATCATGGGAACTACGACCTAACTCAGTAGGTCAGTCTACAGAATCTGACTCTAAGCTCTGATACCAACTGTAAGAACCCGACTCTAAAATGGTCCTAAACCCGGTCCTTACTCAGCATGCATGAATTTAAAAAAAACATTAAATTCAACAAGTAAGACAAGCAGCAGAACTTAAACATTTGATAGGAAAATGGCAATCCAAAAACCGTTATTAAAACCAATATAATTTAAAGCCTCTGACCATAGTATATGAAAAAAGTACTAAAATAATTCTCCCAAAATAGTCTAAACATGCTGAAAACATAAAATAATCGAAAGAGACTATGCGGCGGACTCCCATGATCAGTCAGCTCCTCTTCTAGCTGCCATAGTGCTGTCCCAAGTTACCTGGTGGAAAAACCACAAAAATTAGGGTGAGTACAAAGGCATGCAAGTCACATCATCTAGCATCTTAGCATACAAGCAGAACATCATCACAAAGGCAGTCCTAACATAAGTACAATCACAATATGCTCAAACCATCGAAAGTCTCTAACTCTTGGCTAAGGATCCACTGTGGATCTCCAGATGGGTTATCGATACCCTAGAATCTCAAGAGTCTCTAACTTCCGGATACGGATGACCAGCTCTCTATGCTGATCTTGGACACTTGGGAGAGTACCTAAGCGTCGGGCTCTAAACTAAATGGAAAGGTGTACTGATACACTAGTCCGAAGAGCTCTCTTCCCAACATCTAATGCACATAAGCACACACCGCATGCTCCTGCAAATTGAATAAATGTAGGCCTACAGAAACTATGTCGATCTAGGTGCGCATGCCTAAGACTCGAAAAGGTGAGCACTGATCCACAGCAGGTGGGAGGCCTTCAGCACCATAATGTGGCAGTCTTAATCACACCCAACGTGTGAAGCTAAAGGTCGTCCCAAGGCAGGCTTGTACCAAGGAAAGGACCCCGTTCTAGCAGGCCACAAACTGGGCTTATGTCGGGATGGTAGCTACTCCACGCCTGGCTGCCGGGGGTAAGGAATCTGTCCTCACAGCTCAATCGGTGGGGATATATATGTTGATCCACTCTCATCCTCTAGATGATGATAACCTAACAAGATCTAGCTAAGAAGAAATACCCTAGAGCTAACAGTGTTCAACAAAAATTGCACAATAACATACAGCATATCACAAGCACAGGTAAACAGTCACTGCAACATAGTAGTGCAATCCAGGGTACAT
>JBBMKA010005280.1:0-42339 GCA_037833695.1 Sechiopsis laciniata | reverse complement strand
CACACAGACCTCTCGCCTGGAGCGAAGTAGAAGCTTCGCTTTAGCGAAGCTTTGGACAAGCCACGTCATCATTCTTCTTTTTAATATCTTATTTAAATTGTGTGTTTGGGATTTTGCGAACACTTACTCTAGCTTCAAACTAAACCTTCCATTTTTTTACATACTCACACTCTCGACAACTCATATTCATACACTCCCCTTTATTGCATTTTGTTCCAGTTTCTTCAAGCTAACCCATTTATTTTAAAACCCAACAAGAATGAAGATGTATAAAACATCTTGCCTGACCAACAAAATCTCCCCACATTACAACTTGATCCCAAGAACACCAAAATCACGTAACATATGAACCACTGAAATTTATTGACTAACCAAAGTAGTGGAAGAAGTACCAACAAGAAAGCTTTTGCAATCGGGTTTGGGCTATACCTCATCCAAGAATTCGAATTAAGCTTGGATCAACAGTGCAGGCTCCCAGTTCCTTCCCAGAATGACCCACCCAGTTGCCGATTGGTCCCCCCTTCCTGCTTGCTACTAAAATCCCGCTCATCAACACCATCCACGGAAAGAGCTTCATCCAATAAAAGAGGAAACGACGTCGGAAATTCTCTTCCCTTCCTCGCGTTGGCAGACTTTCCATCACATCCATGGAGATCGAGAACACACCCTAACAAAATCCCCCTTTTCGATTTCTCTCTATTTTCTTTTTCTCAATAGCTCATCAGAGGTGACCTCCATCCCTCGACACCGTTAGTGCACAAAAATACAATATAAAAAGAACATACATATGAGGGGACATTCAAGTCCACCAGATAGGACAACTCAAGGTAACTGAACAAGAACGCACAAGGTCACATAGCAAAACAACATATTTGTAAACATGCTATACATACATACAGTTCCTTAACAAACACAGAGTGCAGTCAACTTCAGTATAGTCATATATAACCAACTACATGCATGCTATAATGATTATGACATTACAGACGATCCAAACATTCTTACTATTATTCATTCAGGACATGTGTATGAACATAATCACCATCCAATATAATCACAAGGGTACTTAACATCTAACTATTCATATCAGACATACAAGTAATGCTTAGTAAAAAAACTCATGCTTTCCTCCTAAAACAGACGACAACAACTAGTTGAAGACGAATGTTTACCTCCTCACTATGACTTGACCATTTAACTCCAACTGGCCCCACAATGAAGAGATGGAGAGGTTGCTTTAAATTTGCAAAACAAAATTGACAATTGGGAGGCAAAGGAGGTTAAGAAGCTTTTAAAGCTCCTCTTTTGTGACGAAGGTGAAATACCCACTTTGCTCCACCTACATTTAAATCAATTATTAATTCACTTAAGGAGATTTTAAATTAAGATTTTGTTTCATTAAATTGAAAATATTTAAATAAATATATACAGTTTTATTAATTTTTGAAATGCATAGCATTATATAAGATTTCTAAAAACCAAATAGACAAAGATAGTTGTATAAATTGATATAAAACATCTATAACTAGAAAATAAATAAATAATACTTTATAAAGATCAAATTTGGTTTGTTAAACTAAATTTATACACACGTGTGATTTTGAAAATATAGATTCGCTTGATTAATGAATACCCTCAATGTAAATTACCTTAGAAATTGTGAGAGATGTCTTGTTGCCTCATTATCGCTTATATAAATGTGAATATACACCTTTTCTTTTATACCGAAAATATATACTATTAATTGTGGAATTTAAGGTGGAAATTTAACAAATGATCTCCGCACAACCTTTTGGGTGCTGGTGAGATGAGAAGAGATGAGAGGAGATGTTGAGAACAGAAAAACCTTATTTGAGGAATGAGATAAGATGACAAAGAAGGGAGAAGAGATGAGATGTTAAAGTATCTGATTTTTTTTTTTTTTTTCTATTCTTATGTTTTTTTTTTAATAATGAACTTATTTTCAAATTTTTAGCTATCAATACAAGTATGAAAATATAACCACTATCATAAATAAATTGTGAGTAATATAAAATCATTATCATACCCTCAATGTAAAGATCAAATTTGGTTTGTTAAAAGAAAGGAATTTCAATCATATTATATACGACCTAATAACCATGAGGTCAAAGTTTTGAATCTCTCACACCTAAATATTCTTGAATTCAAAAATAATAATGAGCAAAAATTTCACATAACAAAAATGAAGTTTGACTAATCTAAAATATTTGTAAACTTTTATTTATTTCAAAATTTGTTAGACTTAAATAATAAAACAAAAATTTTAAAATACCAAGATTCTATTTATTGAAAAATAATTAATTAAAAAATAAAAATAAAATCATTTAGTTAAACTAGTCCTTATAAAATTTTGATAATAATTATTTTTTATTTTATTAAAAAAGAAACTAATTTTTTTTTAGTAGAGGAGAACCAATTGCTCTCAAATAATATGAGAGTCAAATATCAATTTCCCGGCTCGAAGTCTTATTTGATTGAACTCAATGATATTTTGATAATAATTATTTAATGAAAGTTTAAAAAAAAAAAATGTTCCCCTCAAATTTTGGTTATGTTGTTGTTTTTTTTAATGTAAAACAAATCTCAATCCCTATATTGACTCATACAAGCTTTAGAACTTATATTTTGTTTTAGTATATACAAAAAAAAACTTTCAAAATGATTTAAATTAATTTACCTCCTTCCTAAAAAGAAAAAATTATAGATCAACTTCTACTATTATTTTAAAGTATAGCTTAGTATAAGAGTAAAAAAAAATTGAACCTCAATTTTATAACAAACAAAATAAATTCAAAAATTTTAAATTTATTGAAATAAGTTCATATTTTTAAACTTTTAGTAAATTATGAATAAAAATTCAATGTGTATAAATTATTTAAATTTAATTGTTGTTTTAATAATAAATTGATGTACATATTGTTAATATTAAAAAGAAACACATTATTTTATAACAATAATTTTTTAATTATAAATTTGTAAATACGATATTTATAATCTATCTCTAAACAATTGAAGTTTCATAAAAAAAAATTATTATTAAGGATGATTAAACAAAGAAATAAAAAAATATTTAATTTTTTATAAATAAAAATATTAAAATTTATTGTCATATATCAAGAGATAATATATATCTATTTATTTTAATTTTCAAAATTCAAATTTATTTAATAAATATTTGATATAATAGTATAATTATTATAATTATATACCGGTTTATTAATATATTTAAATAATAATAATATTATAACCACAAATATATCAAACATAAAAATTAAAATTAAAAAACAAAAAACAAGTAAAAAAAATTCAATTAAAAAGATGAAAAAATGTTAAGAAAAAAAAAAGAAAAAAGAAAGATGAGAGGAGATGATGAACACCTTAAGCTAAATAAGGTGTTGGAAAGCTAACCTCCTCTCATTTCTTTTCATCTCAAAACAAACACATCTGCGTTTTTCTGTTTAATAATCTTCTTTTTTTTTTTTTTTTTTTAATCTCTAACTCAAGCTTTTAATCATTATATTTGAAAGGCTAATTTGTTAATGATGGCTAATTGATTAAAGTTGATTTTTATATTTCAAGTGCCCGTAACATTATTTAATTATTAGAAGTTCTTGGATTTTGCCAAGCAAACCGGTCCACCCTTTTTTGTTTAAAATATTATCCTACATATCCATTATTTCCAATTACGATCATTTAAAACATTGATTTTCTATATAATATAATTATTTATATTATCGTTTATCATTTCTTTTTTATATATTATTACGTACTTTATTTTGTTGTAAAATTTGGAAGTTTGAGGATGAAACTTATGTCAATTATTGTTAAGTTTGTTTTTCTGAATAAATTATTGTTAAATTAAACCCACTCTAATTTATTGTTACATTCTTAGTCATTCTTGTACAGGGGTGTTAAAAACTCCGACAACCCAAATATTTCTATTCACAAAACCTAATTTGACGGGTTGAGTTGAGTTATAAATTTATTTAATTTGAGATGAGTTCAAATAAATATAAAATTTCATTAGTTGAATTGGTTCTTGAATTAACTTAAAATTAATTTGAGTTATCCTCTAAATTTTTAAAAAAAAAAAAAAAATTTAAGTCTTTCAAATGTATATATCAATATTGATTGAAGTTAAATTATTAATGGAAATTATTATGTTGCTTTTTATTGATACCCAATTTTGAATGCTTGGTACCATGCATGGTAAATTTGTATTAATTTGCTGTGGATGAGAAGGACCTACAAAATAGAAAACGAGTGAGTGAGGTCAATTAAACACATAGAAGTTGCTCAATTTAAACACATATATAAACTAATAAACCAATCCAAGTCAGCCAAATCCAAAAATATATGGATTAGATTGAGTTGTTCAATTAAACGCATAGAATTGGATGAATTGATAGATTCACCAACCCAAAACTTTAGATTGCCCGAAAAATTTTCTTACTGAACCCAGCTTAACTTAGCACACCTCTAATGTTAATATCCAATAAGAAAAAAAAAATTGTGAAACTACCTAAATTGAAACCACTACACGTTGAAATTGTTCGTAATGGTCTTCTAGAAGATATTCAATTTTTTTTAATGGTGATTTTCAATAATTTTATAGCACTCAAAAACTTGCACATATAAGATTTGATTATTTCATATGGTCGTTAAAGTATACTTGTAAAGATAGTTAATGCTTTAAAGACTTTAATATTTTAGACTTCTTCGTTTTCCATATGACAAAGAATAAAAACGATTTATAATATATAATTTTAAAAGAAAGTAGAAGTCAAACTAAGAGTCAAGCTTATAACTTTCTAAAAACAATGTGATAATTACAATATAAAATATAGTTTTGATAAATAAAGATATCTACTCAACTTGGCTTACATAAAAATTAAAGAAAATGAAAGAGATTATAAACAATATGTTCCATTCAAAGTGTGGTTATACCTTTTTGGAAAGCAAGTAGGATTTGAATAATTACACCTGTACAAGAGATTGATTAAATTAATTTCAATTAATTAATTATAGTATGAATACATTATGCGATTTCTTATATATATATATATATATATATATAAAATATTTGGGCAGATATCAGCACTTGTCAATTGGTGCAGTTTATATGTGATATCTTAGATTTTAATATTAAACAAGATAAGTGGAGGTAAGGCAAAGCCCATTGATTTATACAAGAATATGGAAAAAGATGGGATAATTAAGTCAAAGTACTTCACAAAAAAAAAAATATATTAATAATAACGTATAGAAAACGCAAAATTACTTGAGGATTGTTGGTGACAAGTTGGAAAAAGAATTGAAAAGTGAGGCGAAGAATTACCTCCACCTACCCAATGGTTGATGCATAAGTAGTAAATCAAAGCTTATATATCTTGAAATTTCGATCTTTTTCTTTTTTAATCTAACTGAGATAGGAGTAGAAATTCAATTTTGTAAACCTTTGAAGAAAAAGTCATTGATATTAATTTAATGGTTGAGCTATATTCATGCTTATAAATTTTTGACTTTTCAAACGTGTCTTGATAATTCGATGAATGAAGACGTCAATAACCTCGTGTTAATAATGAAACATACAAAAAGTTTCAAAAACCTAAATCAATATAAAAATGATCACAATAGCTTGATCATGTTAATGTTACATGTTTTTTTTAGCAATATAATATTGTTACACGTTTAATGTCAAGGTAATCGCTTGTTTGACAAACATACCTATTAAGAAGAAGAATACAGCTTAGATTTGGTCCGCCATGTTTGAGACAACATGGGATTTATGTGAGATTTCGTGCCAATATTAATGAAACTTTGAGTACTCATATATTATGGTATTGTCCCCACTCCTATACATAAGGGCTTCAAAGATTAACTTGGATAAAATTTTAGGGCAGTGAATTGAATTGATTTACTTATTTTTATCATAGTCATCTATAAACAATCTACATTTGTGAATAAAGTAAAACATATACTTAAAAATTATAATGTTGAAAGTTTTATGCTCGATCAGGATTTTAAAACTGGTCCACATAGTCATAGATGTTAAGAAAAACAAAAAAACAAAAAAACTCTATTTTGATACGAACGAAAAGCGGAAGCTAGTAGGGAATGCAACACATGGGAGGTCTCGTTTATACTCTTGTCTTCCACTACAACAAACAAAATGTATGGTCACCCTGTCTTTTATTCAAATTTTGCTTGTAGAAAGTTTTGAACTTTAGTAGCAACCTGCAAGAAATTTCAACTTCTTTGGTTCCTTGGTTAATATCAACATCACTCTCTTTTCTATCACAATGTATGGTGGAAAAAGTTTGTGGACATCCCACTAAAAAAAACCCTACAAGTAGAATACAAACAAATGGCCGTAAACTCTGTGTTTATCAATTAAAGGTGAGAATAAATTACATTGATCCGTTAAATACCTCAACGTGGGTCATGTGCCATTTGAAAAAAGATGTCATTTTTAGGATAAGGATTTTTGAAAATTTTCATCCACACACACTCGACTTGCTTTTTACGACACCAAAAATTTTAAAAAAAACAAAAACCTAGGATACTTTAATTATCCTAGCAAGACAGCCTCTAGCTTCTGAATTTATATATATATTTTTTTTTTGAGATACATTTATTTTAAATTCTGAAAGAGGGTGTTTGAGATTTTTCAAAGTATATTTTGTGAGTTGTAAAGAGAGCGAAGATGGTGAGGAAATGTTCACATTGTGGGAATGTGGGTCACAATTCAAGAACTTGCAACATTAAAAAACAGAAGCTTAGGGGGAGATTTAAACTGTTTGGAGTTCAACTTGATGGAGTTTCATCTTCAGCAGCATCAGCTAATTTGTTGAAGAAAAACATCAGCTTGAATTGTTCTTCTAATTCTACATCAACACCTTCATGTTCTAATGAGAAATTGTTGAGTGGGTATCTCTCAGATGGCCTCATCACAAAGACCCATGAAAGAAAAAAGGGTAAGTTTCCGAACCATTATGGCATCTCTATATTTAATCAATTATCTCTGTTCTTAATATTATATACACCTGTGAATTTTTTTTAGATCCATAATCATGAAGTTATGGATTAATCCATCGATACTTGAAATGATAATTGGTTTGAAACTTAAGAGCTAAAGTTTATTGACTATATATTTTCATTTACAATTTTATTTTACTTTTTTTTTCATTCTTATAGTATTAGCTCTCCACTTTTTCAATGTGGGATCCTAACATGCTTCCTTAAAATAGTGTTTTTTAGGTGTCACTTATCTTGAATCGAATTCCGATTTTATTTTATTGGATCAAATATCCGTTTGGGTTTAATAGTAAGCTCTAATACCATATTTAATAGTGTAAACATCCATCTTAAAATCAATTGATGACGAAAGGAATAGTTCACCTATCTCATAAATGTTTGTTGGACTCTCCACTTTTCTAATATGTGACAATTATGAGATCCTAACCAAGAGGCCATGTGTGACAATTGTGGCATCCCTCTCAAAACTTAGTAACATGGGTGTATTTCCATAACCAAGAGGTCAAAAGTTTAATTCGCGCCTCCCAAGTGCAGTTGAACTAAAAAAAAAACCTCCCACACGCTTCTTCCTTTTCCTTCATTTGGCAATCAAACCTAACACTTGACCAACAATATTAATTAGAGAAAATAACATTACATACAAAGAATTTTCAATTTTAATACCACATTAAATTAGTACTAAATCTAAAATCTTTAAATTAGAAGTTAACAGTAAATTCAATACCAATCTAATTCGATTTTTTTTTTTTTCCTCATGTCGAAATCCCTTCAATCTTTTTATTTCTTTCTTTTTGGCAACAAGCTATGTATGTGTGTTTTTTTCTATAATAATGTTTATATAATGTGTAACAATCAATTTACAATATTGTTAAGGTGTGCCATGGAGTGAAGAGGAGCATAGATTTTTTCTAGTTGGGCTACATAAGCTTGGAAAAGGAGATTGGAGAGGAATCGCAAGGAAATTTGTTACTACAAGAACTCCAACTCAAGTGGCTAGCCATGCCCAAAAATACTTTCTTCGACTCAACAATAAAAGACCACGTCGTCACAGTCTTTTTAATGTAATATTTCCTCTTCAAAACTCTTAATTCTTTCAATCCATTTTTATTTAGTATTAGAATATGCTTTGTTTTAGATAAGAGCTTAGAAGATTGTTAGAGATTGAATATTGAAGGAAATCCCCACTTTTTGAAGTTAGTGAATATTCATATAAAATATTATAATTAGGAGGCCTACCAATTCATTTTTGTCAATAGAATTATGATTTTTTTTTTACCCTAATTAATCTATATACACATCATTGCATTCATTTGAAATAAGCCTATTGTGTTCTGTTTAATTTGACTTTTCTTTTTCGTTGACTAGTCATTAAATACATCAACTATTATAAATAGGGGACTAGTTTTAAAAATATATAAATATTCATTCAACGAACCTAATTTAAAAACCCATATTACTTAAAGATGCACACATCCAATCGATGGTAGATCCAATTGACCTCTTGTAGTTTTTTATTTTTATTTTATTATTATTTTTTCTTTTCTATTGCAAATTCATTGAAATGATTAAATTTTAATCCTTATTAATTTAGTGATCAAAAGGATTAAAAAAAATTATATGAATCATATCTTTATTACTTATGAATTAATTTCTTAAAATTTGCTTCGAATTAGATAATTTTTCTGATGAAAATATAATTATGGACTTATAATTAGCTCCAACCAAAATTTTCCCTATAAAAAAAAGATTAGGTTTTGAAGATTGGGATTGTAAGTTTCAGTATTTATATTCCTAACAAATAAAAACAAAAATATGTCTTTATGATTGACAGGCTGCTAGAAGAGACAAATTCACAGTGCAAGTGGTTGAGGGCTGTTCAAAACTAACCAATCTACCTTCATGGACTCCAATTCATTATAACATTTCCAAATCAACTGCAGCCCACTCAGAAATCTTGCCTATGAACATTAACAATCTTCAAAATTCATTGCCCATTTTGTTTGGTTATGAAGATCATAAGCCATTCAAATTTCTTCAAAACCCCATCAAAATTTCAAGCTCAATTAGCCATTTTCAAGCTCCCCGATTTGCAGATAAGTTTGTCCACTCCAAAGAAAGAAGTGTAAGCTTTGCTGAAAAACCATAGCCATTAATGGAGCCATTTCAGTCACATGAGGGACCAGGACCAGGGCAACTAGGACCTTCTATAAAATGAGCAGTTTCTGTCATCTTCAATGTTGAAAATTAATTGTTTTGCATGTAAACGAAATTAAGGTGATGGATTCAATATATATATAGCGGTCACCTACTTAAAAATTAATTTCTTACGAGTTTTCTTGACATTCAAATATTGTAAAGTCAGGTATTATGTCGTGTGACATTAGTGAGATGCGCACAAACTGACCCAGATAGGTACGGATACAAAATAATAATAATAATAATAATAATAATTGTTTTGCTTTTTTTCTCTTTTGGGTAAAAATAAGGTTTGACATCTTTTCGGTGTAGCATATGTTTAACTACTAGTAATTTGTACTTTTGAAGTGCCACATATTTGGCAAGTTTTATTAACAAGTGTGTCGACCATCGATTTAGAGTTGTCTTTGATTTAAAGTTTCGTCTCATCAGATAAATTTTACCATAAACTAATGATTATTTTATTTTTTATTTTTGGTACAAATTAAATAAGAATCAAGGTAAATTATAAATTTGGTCCATAGGATAAGATAAAAATTAGAATTTAGTCCATATAATTTTAAAATTTAGAATTTAGTCCTTATATTTTAGAAAAAGTTAGATTTTATTCCCTATGATTTTAAAAACTAGAATTTAGACCTTATGATTTGATAAGGTCTAAAATAAATAGTCATTTTTATTCTTAATTGTTGGCAAATTAAATATTGAGTTAGTTTTTTTTTTCTTTGACAGAGTGACAGTTATTTAGCTATGTGTCAATAATGACGGTTGATTTAAGTGATTAATTGATAAATGAAATAACATACATGTACATAATCATTATATGTATACTTAATTCGCCAACGATAATGAACGATAAAGACTATTTTTTCATTTTTATCGAATTATAGGGATTAAATTTTAATTTTTAAAATCATAGAGACTAAGTTTTAACTTTCGCCACATCATATGGACTAAATTTTAAATTATAAATACTAAATTTTAAATTTCATAAAACCATGGGAGCTAAATGTGTAATTCAAATTAGATCTAAAGAATAAGAAAAAGTTGATGAAAAAAGATTGATATGGTTTTGTTAAATGATCAAAACAATTTTTTTTTTCTTTTTTGTATGTGGGGATGACCCAATTAAATTTTGTTACATTGGAGAACTTAAAAGGAGGTCCTTCTTTAGTTCTCAAAAAAAAAAGGGTGTTTAAAGCTGGCCTACATTTATATACTGTTATTCTGCCAGAATAATACAATTTTTGTCTTGCATGCAGGCTAGCTGGGTTTCTCTCATCTTTTGTGGCAAAGCGAATAAACATTTATAATTATATACGAGTACTGTCTTATTTTCATCTTAAGTTTTTTACAGCATGAGTACTCTTAGACCCATATTAAGTGCATCTGATGCTTTGGTTTTTTAAAACCTTTCTTTAAAAAATATGTGTGATTTGGTCGTTAGGGCCATTTATTTTTTGGTAATCAAGATAGTTGAAATTTTAGGTCGCATTTGTTAACGTTCTTGTTTCTTGTTTCTTGTTTCTTTTTTTTTTTAACAAAAAATAAGAATGTGTTTGGTAATTATTTCTAACAAAAACAAACTTATTTGCTAACTATTTCTTGTTTCTTTTTTTCTCTTTAATTTTTCTTGTTTCTTTTATAGTTTAAAAGTTATTAAGTTATATAGTATTAAAAATAAATAACATTTGCTAAAAAAATATAAAAATTTACATGGTCTAATTAAATAAATCTTTTATATACAAAATTAAAAACTCTCAAAAGAAAATTAATAAAAAAAAATTGATATGTAGTGTTATTTTGCACTCGATTTATTCGTCTAAAATAAAATGATATGGACTCAAATTTAATTGAAGTACATTGCAATGCTATTATTGCTTTCTCAAAAAAAAAAAAAAAAAAAAGAAGCAACTATTATCGTTGTAAAATGTTAAAATAAAGTCCAATCCATAATTTAGTAAGCAAAATTTGATTGATTTGAAGTGTATTAAAAAATAAAATAATGCACAAATACATCCATGATAAATTTTAAAATTCAAACCATTTATAAACTTTTAAAAAAACTGCAAAATTCAAAATAATATAATTATAGTAATGACAAATTAAAATAAATCTATATATAAATATAAATATACCTGTGGTAAAATAATAATTAAAGATAATGTAATTATAAAAAAATGTAAAGATAGATATTGCAAAATTAAGAAGTAAATAAGAATATTTATGATTTCAGAAAAAACTTGTTTGAAAAGTAATATATATCGTAAAATTAAAAATAAAAAAAGTCCTTATTAGTGGCTTTTTTTTTTTTTTTTGAGAATTATTATTAGTGGCTATTTGATTTGGAGGAAATGATGAGAAAGAAGAAGAATCGAGTGATTTAAAAGTGGAAAACATTGTTTGAATATGAATGTTTGTAAGGAAAAAATAATAAATTTTATAAAATTAATATTTGAAGGTTAATATATATATATATATATATATATATATATATATTATTAATATCACAATTATTGCAATTATGGTGTAATTGAAACTTTTGTGAAAAATTAACATCATTTATTTTCTAAACTTTAAAAAAAATATTTTATGATTAACTTTTTTCAATTTATATATTAATTTCATTAATAACAACAAAAAAATACATTTTTTGTTATCATAATTATAATGTACATATTAATATAAATAATACTCATATGTCATTATTCATTAAAGAATTAAAATAATCGGCATATTAATTTGTTATTATAAAATAATTTTGTTTTATTTTAGGAACTAAATATTTATCTATTCATTGTCAACTTAATAAACTAGTGAAAGTTTCAAAATATACACGTTATTGTATATATAAATTAAAAATGCACATATTTTATTAAATGAGTTTGTGTCTTATTGAATTTTGGTCCTCAAAATTCTCATTACCCAAATACAATTCTAATTTATGGCTAACATTTTTTTTAATCTTCTTTCATCTTAACCTATTTTTTCTTCCACTTTTATTCATTTTTCATTTTTTTGTTCATATATATATATATATTATTGATTTAATTTTTTTAAGAAACTTAAAAAATCGCAAACTTATATTATTTTATATCATATAAATGGTAAATTTATTTTCTTGACAAAATTAAATCTATAAAATATTAAAAATTTATAAATATTTTTTTAAAGGTTAAAAAGTTGTATTTATTTATTAATTCTATAAAAAAAAAATTACAATAATATATCACACTTATTTATTTTTTTAAAAAAAATGTTGAAATGAAGAGTTTGAAAGAGAGGTTGGGATGAAAGGAGATGATGGAAAGAGGGGATGGAAAGAGGGGTTGTTCCCAGAGCAACTAGCTCAAATTGGTTAATTGTACAACAAATTTATATATATAAACTAAGGGGATTTTTGCATGTATAACAAAAAAAGAAAAAATATTTTCATCTATAGCACAAAATCAAAATTAATTCATTTGTAACAGAAAAACCAAATTGAGTTCTATCACTTATCACTGGTTGAGTTCTATGAGTGATAGAATTCAATTAGTGGTAAACTCATTCTATCACTAATAGAAAATTATGTGCTATAGATGAATTATTTTAAAAATTGTGCTGCAGATATAATACAAGAGGTAGAATGTGTTGTTGAGGATAAATTTCCTAAACATAACATATTTCACAAGAAAAGAGGGGAACGGAACCAGAGAAACAACAAAAATTAGTTTCTCATTTCTTTTGACAAATTTAAGAAACGTTCTTTTTATTTTTAGAAACAAGAAACAGGAGCAGTTATCTAACAAGTCCGTAGCTTAAAAATGAGAAACAAAAACAAGAAACTGAAACGAGAACATTATCAAATAGGGTCTTAGCTGTCCGAAATCTTAGATGTCTGGAATTACAGATATCTAATATCCTTAGATCATTATATTTTTTTTGTTGGAATTTTTGTTTTACGAATACTCGATAATATTTAGATGACTGTATTTTTTTTTTAGGAATCATATTTGAGATGATGTCAATTTAACTAATGTTCCAAAAATACCCCGACAATATTTATATATTTTTGCATTAATTTAATGTAATTCGAATCTATCTAACATATTTGTTTATATTAAATTAAATGTATGTTTTTAAAAAAAAAGTTTCTTATATCCTAATTTGTAATGTATGCTGGTCGGAAAAATAATGACACATGCATATGTTGAATTATAAATTTTAAAAAGTTAATTATATAACTAATTGTAATTTTTAATAACTTATATGTATATAATTAAAAAGAAAAAAGAAAAAAGAAAATTTTGATAGAAATAATATCAACTTTGTATTTTAAATTTTATTTTAAATTTTTATAAATGTAAACCATCATTGAAAAAGTAAAATAAAAAAAAAATGCTTCAAATTTAATTAAAAAATAATTTGAAATATACAATTATAATTTAAATAAAATTTAGAGTTTTTTATTTTTATTTTTTTATATAGAGACCTATAACAAAAAATATTTGTAAATCTAGTTTCTTTAGAAAGTATTAGCAAATGTAATTTACATTAATGGAGACCCTATTTAGTGTAGCTATACATTTACCATCTTACCCTTAATATCATTTAATCACGATTTCAAATTAGAAACCATTATGGAAAAACCGTCCATTTTCCATTCCCACTACTCCAAAATCCGCACAAAATCTTTATTCCTTACTTTTCGAATCGTCTCTTCATTTCCCAAACTTACCATATGTTCAATTCCTCTGACACAACAACTCGCATCAAAGAGAAAGCGAACGGCGTATTCCGCTGGTGAAATTCTGACTCGTTCCGATTTATTATTCATAGCAATCACAAATCGAAAAGAAGAAGAAGACATAGTGGTAAGGTTTTAGTTCGGTATTCCAATTAAGGTTTTTTTTCTCGTTTCTACTATGGGTTTCTGATTCAGTATTTAAGTAGGGTTTGTGGTGTTCTTTGTGTTCAGTGTTCATGATTAGAAATAGACAATATTAATACAATAGTGTGGGGTTCTCTATATATTTGCCTTAGATTTTATTTTATGTATGGTTTTTCTTTGTTAGTAATCAGATTTCAACTATTGCTTCAAGTCTTTAGTTAATTTTCGTTAAATTCCAAGATATAAATGGTGTTGATTCTGTTGATTTAGTTAAAATGGGAAAAGTAGGGAAACCAGTAATCAGGATATAAATGGTGAAAGCAGGGAAAGGGGGAGATATAACACAAAGGCCGATTAGAAGAAGCCAAAGAACACTTGGCACGTTTGTAAGTTACTTTCCAAAACGGAAGATGGAAAATGTGGTCATTACTAAAAGAGAGGTATTATTTAGTAGGGTGTGGATATGTGTTATATACTGTATGGGGGATAAAGTGATATAGTATACATTTCCTATTCTATTGTTACAAACAATCTGTGCATTTGATATTGTAGGATAGTAGCGTGATGCGTACGAGCAAGAAAAATAACACAGGAAGATACATTAGGATTGAAACGACCTAGCACTAGGGTATGGTCCTTTAAATACCGTACATACAGTATGTTATCTGTTGAAATATGTCTTTGTTATGATGCACGAATTAAATTATGTGCCGTATTGTTATAACAAAATACAAAAAAGACAAGGAGGACAAAGTTCGAAGAAGGTTAACCGGACGGATGCAAAGAAAAGAGGGGATAAGGTCATCAAACCAAAGGAAGTTGTATTCAAGGTATAGAACAATTCAAACCGTAATTGTTGTACTGTATTGTTGTATGACTAGGGTTCTAATAGTACTATTTAACACAGGAGGCTCTACTACTGTTGCCACGTAATGATTGGAACCTCAAACAAAAAATTAATATATTTGGTACATGTGATACGATAAAGCAAATAAACTACAAACTTACTAAAGAGCAATGGGACGAGTTCAAGGAAGGGATTTTTGAAAAGTTTTTAGATTTAGGCATAAAGAGGTTCCAATCTCAACTACTATACTCACTAATGAGGAGAATGCGCAAGTCGACAAACAAGGACGAATTTTGGTTTAATCTTGAAGGTAGAGTAGTTAAATTTGGAATAGATGATTTCGAGAAAATTACTGGCTTAAACTGTGGGCAAAAAGTAGAGGTCGATGTTAGAAAATTAAAAGGTAGGTTCATGGCGATGTACTTCCCAAACAAAAGGACAATTACTAGAACGGACCTTGAAAACTTGTTGAAGAATGCAACGAATATCAATCCTAAACATATGGTTTTATACTGTTTCGAATGTTATATAGACGCAAAACACTTTAAACAGAACGTCGACAACGAACGGATGTTGCTTTTAGAAGATGATGACCAATTTGATAAATACCATTGGGGTTGGTTAGCTTTTGAGACGACCATAATGTTTGTAAAGAGTGGTAACTACACCCTTAATCTAGTACAATTAGGATTGGAGGATTCCCATATGCCCTTTTAATTTGGGCGTATGAATGCATTCCATTAATCTCTCATGAAAGCAATATGTTTGCACGACACAAGGGAAATTCAATACCAATGATGTTAAATTTGGAAAGTGACGATCAACCTAAGTGGAAAGATTTACAGAAAAGGGTGTTTGAGAACAAGATGGTATGTTATTGATATCACACGAATTTAATATTGATAACTAGTGCATATATTATATCATGGTGATTAGAATTTTGTTCTTGCCTTCAGTTGAAGTTTATAATGTTGGGTAATGGTGAAGTGAATGTTGGGAACAATCCGGTTGAAGACAATTTCAGGGGAGGTGTTAAAAGCAGAATCTGTAAGTGTTGTTATTTAATGTTGAATCTTGTATTTATCATACAGTATGTTACTGAGCGTTAAGTATGTTCTAAACTGTGTTGTTTCAGTACAAGAAATATATGTCTGTAATAACTTTTTTTGTGTGGTATGATCTAAACCGTTTGTATTTTACAATACTAACTCGTGCAACTGATTCATTCTTTAGGATAAAGAAGTTTACGGAGGAGAATCCTTTGATTTTGACAAAGGGTTTGACGATGTGGTAGATGAAGCTTATGAAGTGATAAAACAAAAGGAACAAACCACAAAAGCTATAAATCCAATGACGACAGATGGTGGAGGGCCTGAGGAAGTTCTTACTAAAAAGGTAGTTTGTAGACAAGGGGAACAAAATGCAGATTCTAGGAAAATTTCAAGTATTAATGACATCTACAACAACACACGTGAACTTTCTGAGTATGTGAAATCGTCTTTGGAGGGTATGAATAAACGGATTGATGAGATGAGATTAGAGACGAGTAAAAGGTTTGACGAAATATGGAGTGTGTTGAACAAGATTGCTGGTGATATAAAAGGATTGAAAGCGAATGTCGACCGATCATCCACATGCACTAATAGGTTGTAAATCAGAAGAGGAAATAACCTAAGGCTAGTTTGCATGTTCAGTAGGTTAGTATTAAGTCTTTCGTACTTTAAATCAGAGTTTAGAGATAAACGTGTAACTACTGCATATACTGCACCGGTTCATAATTACATTGAGTTGCAAAAGAAGTTGGGCTTAATGTGAACGAAAGCAGAATCGGACGTTTGTTAGGCAAAGTATGGCAATTACTACTTACAGCATTTTATCCATGGAAACGCTAGATGCATCCGATAACTTTAACCTGAGCCTTACTTAGTTCATTTCGCATTTTAGTTTTATTTTCGCATTTGGATACAAAACAAAACCAAAATCCCAACACCATTCTTTTTACTTTCTTGTACGAATCTCAGATTAATTAACTAATTATAGACATCAATCTCTGTGGAGAACGATAAAATATAAATACTTATCACTAGCTACACTTTCAACCACGTATACTTGCGTGAATGCAATTCCAAAGCGTGAGGCTTTAGCAATAAAGTCTTATACTTAGAATTTATCATTAGTTTATTTATACCGCACTGAAAAATTGCATCATTAATATCGAAGACAAAGATGATGACGGGGGGATGAGGTAGATGATGGGTATGGAAAAGATGGGGATACAGGGAATGAAGACCCCTATAATGAAGTTAGGTCTGAACTTGAAGATGTTGATGTGGGAATGTCTAACAAAAATGCTGGAAATGAGGTAAATGATTTAACATTATACATGAAATAAATTAATTCGTACTATGATTCTACAACTCAACATTTATGGTGATGCATTAATTTGGCAGGTTACACTGGGCAATGTAGGCCCTGTTTGCAAAGCATCGGAATGAAATATCTATGTTGATGCAGTAATGAATTAACCGTGTGGTACATATCGTACGTTTATGGTTTTGTATTGTTGACTTATAAGGAATTGATATGTATTTTACAGCTTAAAGGGCAGGGCATATTTTTTATAGCCAGCATGATAAACGTCTTGATAAGAAAGGAAGTTGTCGAAGATAATGATGTCTCCTTTCACTTCTAAGTTCAGATCAGCAGAAGAGAAGAAGCCAAAGAATGACAAAGGGAAAAAAAATATGGAATTTGTAGACCCGCCTGATTTTCAAATTTTATCTCAACTTTGAATTATTTTTACTTCTGAACACATTCGTTTTAATTTCTGGATGAATGCAAATTTATTTGGCTTATGTAGACACTTGGTTTGTTTGTTTTTTTGCTAGGATCTTGTTTAACATTTAGAGTGTGATGCTTCAATGAAACTTGGTATTTTGCTTCGAAATTTTGTAGTTTTCTAACTGGGTTTTTGCTTGCACTGAAATATAGTATGGGTTTTAAAAATGGATTATACGTTTTGAATTTAATGTATTATTAATAGACAGTTCGTAGTGAGACGTTTTCTAAATAGATTATATTATGGGTTTTTTAAGTCTATTATCCATTTAGAGTGTGATGCTGATGAATTTTCTATAAATGAAGTTCATAACCTTCATGAAAGTGGTCCTTCAGTTAATGTTCAGTAATATATAGAAAACATGGCAGTATGCTACAGTAAATGAAACTTAAATTTCCAATAGGAAAAACACTATGTATTAAATTCCAAAGGGAAAATGGAAATTGAAATGAACGAATGTTCTAAAATATGAAAAATATGAAATGAAATCAACTTAAGGAGGAAATGATCATTCAATGAAGGGGTTTCTACATGTTTTCCTATTATGACCTAGTTGACCACACCGTCCACATTTCAACCTTTATTTGCCTTCTAAAACTGAACGAATACATTGTTTCTTTGGTCTTCCTACTAGTCGTTTGGTTGCAGGAGGGCATAATTTCTTGTCACGAATATGTTGTGGTACATCCTAGTGGTCTTGGGTGCCCAACCGGTAAACCAAACCGACGTAAATATTTCTTAGTGTCTCTGCGTAATAATAGCGAGCAACATACTACTTCGAAGGAAACTTTTTCTTGAGTAATACAACTCATGCATGAAAACACGGTATTCCTATATGGTCATACTCTCCACAACTACAACTTTTGTCTTCAAGGTTCACATGATATTGTTGACTTTCGTACAACACATGAAATTACAAACGATCAATATCATGTACCTGTAATAATGGTAAATTCTATGAGAAAATAGTTTGTACGAATCATACCGTATAGAAAACACGTGTGTGTTGGTGGGTATATGTTACCTACATGAAATGACCCATATCTTTGTAGGTTTTCATTTGTTTCTCGCATACCTCCTTCAAGTTTATTGTCAGCATTGAGGCATCATGTCTCTTTACACTAAACCACCCTTGCATCAACATCCTTATAACCTCAAACATGGATGTAATAGGAAGCTCACGGGCGTAGAAGATTACGTGCCGAAGCTTTCACATGAATTATTTGCCATGGCCTCATAACGTAATGGAGGACAATAAGATTTGGACCACCTATCATAACTAATCTGTTGTAATTCCTCACGTATACCTGGGCATCCATTCTCTAGATGACGCATGTAGAATTCAAAGTCGTAAACATTATATGCATAAGCAAGATTGAAAAATATATCGTTATCCCATTTGCTTTTTTACTTCTTGAGCATGTCATCACTCAAATAGAAAATGCATATAACGTGGAAGGCCTTAGGCCACAATGCATCCGTGGAAGTCTGACCCCGCTCGGTCGACCACACTAAAACAGAGATCCACTAACTCAAGCTCTCAAAACTTCCCTCGCATTCTTGAAAGCTCTCAAATAGAGCATATTTTAGGTTGTCTTAGTTAGCATTATTCTGGAATTAAAGTGGGAAAGCAAGCATTACTAGAAGAAATACGATGAAATAACTTAGAAAGTCAGCATGCATTCATAATTGAGCATCAGCAGAGTAGTTTGATGTTTTTAGCATAAATCTTGAGTAAACTGTTCCTAATCAATGCTAATGGCAGGACTTATTAACTACACCGCGAAAAGGACAATCAACGCGAGCGATGATCAGCAGCGCAAAAAGGCACAAATTCAAAATAAAAATACACTCGGGAAAGATACGCCAACAAGGAAATAATTTAGAATCAATCAAGTAATCAAGGCTCCGTCAATCAAATGACTTCCGACGGAAATCAAGGAAGGCTGCATTAATGAAGATTTCACAGCTCACCTCCACTTGGTGGCCAAGTAATTCAATCCTATAAATACTGAGACATGGAGCCGAGGAAGTTAAGCTGGTCGATCGGCCATGAAGCCTATCGCGGAGAGAAGAAATTGGTAGTGTCGTAGGAGCCGATGACAAGGGGACTGAAACCTTCGGCTGGACCAATTCCATTTTACTATTTTATTAGGAGTAGTCTATAGATTTGAACATTTCTTAGTTGCAATAAAATCATCTGGTTTACCTTCTATTTGATGTTTATCTCTATAGTTGTGTTGTAGGAGTTAATGTTTACTATTCATAAATAGAAGTATGCTAGGACTGTAGGTCATTGAGTTTTACACTACTGCATATTAATCTTTATATATATCGTCGCTTAGCTACCCATGCGCATACCTTGTGGTGAGATCAGAAGAAGGAATCGCATGTTGACCCAGTATGCTACATTAGGTTGTGTGAACGTCTATCCACTACTTAGAGTGTTATGAATAACCTCACTAATGCTTGCATTGCCCTGTTGCCAAGTATGGAGTTCATAGCGGAAGTTGGTTCTGCCATAGATCATTAAGTGCATGAGTACTTATTTGTTAGGGATGCAATACTCTAGTTGACTAGTTTGCACGCTTAGAATGCTCTAGGATCGTTAGTTTAGCATTACTCATTGCATCATATTTAATTTCAGCATCTTATTTGTTTACATGATTGTATTTCAACCAAACCACAACAACTTAAACATACCTACTTTACTTTTATGCATGACTCTAACTTAATAGCGTTAGCTCTAGACATCAATCTCTATAGGATCGATAAAATTATATACTTATTACTTGCTGCAATTCCCGACTGCGTATACTTGCGCCTAAGCGATTCTAAGTTACACTTAGCTTAAGTTGACTTTTAATTAATTACGAAATATTATATTAGCACCGAAATCGTAACCATCAAGTTTTTGGCGCCATTCCTGGGGATTGATTATTTAGAGTTAATATCTTTAAGGAAGAGTAGTTTTTATTGTATCAAAGGTTGTAATTTTTGAATTTCAGGAAGATTGAGATTCAGAGAAATACAACCAACAAGGAAACAGAGGCCCATAACAAAACATTACCACAGACATAAACACCAAATGGCATTCAATCATTTTTAAAATTAACAATGGACGCATAATGATAGTCCGCATAAGATATACGAATTTCAGCACCAAGGCTTTGCGGAGGAGACCGACACAATACAATTAAGTTCAAATGAGAACTATCAGTCGCAATTTTAGGAAGATCATAGTCGTATCTATCAACATCAATTCGATCCACAAGGAGATCGCTGCAACATGGAACATACATGGGACACTAGGAGTCGTGAACCTGAGAGTCTATTGAACATGCATGTGTAGACTTTGAAGGACACAATTACAGAAGAAGAAGAGCAGCTATGACGAATACAATGGATGAGGGACAATGGTATTATATCAGAACCTCAATGGCCCAACACTGAAGATCCACAATCTCTGACGAGACCAATAGTAGAATGCTCAGCAAGCAGTATACGAGCAGTAGAGACATATCTAGAGGCTGATATACTTAATGATAGAAAAGTGGTAGATCTTTTTGGTGAGGGAGAACTGTCATGGGAAGATTTTCGACTGACCACAATCTCGAGAGAAAGAAAAGCCAAGAAATTATAGCTTGCGGAAGAAATAGACAGAGAACAAGAGCGACGTTATAAGGAATAAGAGGAAGCATGGGCAAGGTTTGTCACCCTTGCCAATCTAGAGACTGACAAAACAGAATGTGTGTGGAGGAAAACGAAGTGAGTTCCGAAGATGATACTGAGCAAAACTCGAATGATGAAGTAAAAAATGAAGATGAGAATCTTCAACAAGAAGGCATGGAAGGTAATGAACCTGCAAATTCAATTGAGGAGGTTTTACATCAAATCGGAAGGGAAGATGCAGAATCAATTACTCAGCAGGAAAACGATTATAGCGCTGAAGATCACAACCACCAGCGATGGTACCTGAGATTTTCTCGTTTGTAGAAGTACACACATTGCAGGAATTTATACGTCGAGACAACGAAGCTTGGGCAATTTAAATGAGCTTCAGCATAGAACTACACATCTTATCAATGCTTGGGTTGGTAGGAAGCCCACGCATCAAGGCGCATGGCGAAGAAAGGCAAGAAAAGGCGATCAAAGTTGGCTTCGCTCCAGAAATTCTTAAATTGCCCAGCAAGGATAAATCAGGCCGGATGGAATTAGCACAAAAGTTCCACCCAAATCTGCTCAGCAGCATTCCTGGAATGCGAAAATTTGACATTTCTGACTTTGTGCAAAAATATTTATTGTTTTACAATAGGTAGTTTTTCTATTTTATACAATTTTCTTTTTAATTTTCCTTAAGTCATTTGAATTCGTAATTTTAGGAAGTATTTCTATACTTGTTTTTATTTATTTATTTACACCGTTTATAGGAAGTTTTTCATGTTTACAATTTTTTCGTATTGAATTTCGAATTTTTTTAGTTGGAAAGGAATTGGTTCAAATTAAGGTGGAGAATTTTAGTTTTCCTTTTGTGATTAATTCTGCCATTACACGAGGATTTCCAAAATCTTTGCAACTTTATAAAAACCTTATGTGTGGAAGAATCAATCACTGCAATCCAATCTCAGTCTTAAAAGCTAAGAACTCTGCAAATGGCCTCAAACAGCATTTTACCTCTGTTGAGTAAGGAAGTAGAAGGCAATGATAATCAAGTCCCGTCAGAATCAGTCGAGGCTAAGTATGTGGCATTGCTTAGGAAGAGATTTTGGTGGGATCATGGCTAGCCGGAGGCATTCATGACAAAGGCTAACTTTCAAAAGATAGAAATCTTAGGACGGGCAAGCATAGCCACTCTAAGAATAGACGCAAGGCAGGATTGGGTTCGCCAGTTCTATGCAAATCTAAACAGAGAAAGGAAATTCTTTTCTCGGGTCGAAGGACAACTGATTGATTGCAGGTTGGCAGTTTTAAGCGAAGTCTTCTATCTACCCGAAGAATCTAGAGAGGAAGGCCAAAAGCTTTTGAAGAAACCAACTAAAGCACAATTTAGTGCGTAAGGACAATTAGAGTAGAGAATGCCAAATAGAAAAACCGATGGTTGTTCCCAGTAGATTGTGTTAAGCCAGAATTGCGTAGTTGGATTATATTCATAAAAAACGCGATTATACCCTCGTCAAACGCAAAGGTAGTCAGCAGGGAATAAGCATTGCTGCTCTTTACCATCAATAGCAGAGTGAGCGTTAATTTGGGAAAGATAGTGGAAGGACAAATTCAGCGATGGGCTTCGATTGATCGCAGAAAGATGTTCTATCTGCATACAATTACACGACTGCGTATGGAGCAAGGAGTTTGAATGAAAATAACAGATAGATTTTTAAAAATTCGTCTAAAGGAAGTAAAAATTATGACAGAAAAGAACAGATAAGAGAATGACAAGACATTCATGAACATAGATAGTCTGGTTCAACAATTTGAGACGTTATTCAGAAATTCGGATGGCTACTGGGAATATGCGAATGCAAGGGATGAGTTAATTTTAAAAGCTGCAAAGGGATTTCAAGAATACTCCGAATGGCCGAAATTTCCAAAACGATTGTTGGATTTGGGGAGTAGCAAAGGCAAAGGAAAGAGAAGCGGCAATGCAAACAAATAGATGGAAGTCCCGTTCTCTTTTACTATGCTTACTGCATTTTATTTCTTTTCGCAAGCATTTCATGAGTAGTCGCAAATTTATTTTGATAGGATCATGCATTTAGGATGCAAGTTATTTGAATTCCCTTAGTATTATTTATAAAATTCAGCAATTTTCCTTTTGAAGTCGACTGAGCATGATTATCACAAAACTAAATTTGGCAGAAACATTATTTCAATTAGAAGAATTCTTAAGTTCTCTTAGATTCAAACCTAGCATTAGAATAATCCTTATCATGAACGACAGAAAGAACAAAAAATTTGCAAGGAAGTCTTAACACTTACGATAGAGTAGAGCAATCTTAGTAAAGTTTGGGGGAATTAAGCCTCACATTCATTGAGGACAATGAAGAATTTAAGTTTAGGGATGAGGGCAGCCTGAGGAGTGTTAAAAAAAATATATATATATATAAAAATAAAGATCAACCTACTCTAGAAAAATAAGAAGGTCAAGACAAGCGTATGAGCCCAAGGAAACCTCAAGTATTCTGCTGTCTACGTTAGCGCAAGCTTAAAATTTTTCTGCTTAGAGAAATAGCTTGATGCTCAAGCGATTTATGCTAAGAACTACGAAATTTAGTAGATATGAGTGCGCAACCTAAGAGGAATGAGAAAGGCATAACTAAAATCCTTAATGGATATAAGGACCGGAACAAACACCTTAGCAGAGTAAGTTGGGCAAACTTTAGACTAGAAGTGATTGTGATACAATAGACTGGGTAATAAGGAATACTTGTGATGAGAAACAATCTGTCAGTCATGGTAAGGAATATTTTAAGGTTAAACCTGAATCTTTAGAAAAGTTTGAAAACGGAAAGGAGAAGGAAGTTTCTCGCTAGAAATATGACATGCGATAAAAATTGCGAAAGTAGAAGGAAAAAAGTAAAAATGCTGAAATAACTAGGAATGAGCCAACTAGGCAGATAAACATTACTTGAGGACAAACAATGATATAAGTTTGGAGGTTTGATAGCTATCAAATATAGCATATTTTAGGCTGTCTTAGTTAGCATTATTCTGGAATTAAAGGGGGAAAGAAAGCATTACTAGAAGAAATACTATGAAATAACTTAGAAAGTCAGCATGCATTCATAATTGAGCATCGACAGCGTAGTTTCATGGTTTTAGCATAAATCTTGAGTAAATTGTGCCTAATAAATGCTAATGGCAGGACTTATTAACTACACCGTAGAAAGGACAATCAATGCGAGCAATGATCAGCAGCGCAAAAAGGCGTGAATTCAAAATAAAAACACACTCGAAGAAAGATACGCCAACAAGGAAAAAATCAAGAATCAATCAAGTAATCAAGGCGGTGTCAATCAAATAAATTCCGATGGAAATCAAGGAACGCTACATTAATGAAGATTTCATAGCTCACATCGACTTAGTGGCCTAGTAATTCAATCCTATAAATACTGAAACATGGAGCTGAGGAAGTTGAGCTGGTCAGTCGGCCATGAAGCCTATCGCAGAGAGAAGCAATTGGTGGTGTCGTAGGAGACAATGACAAGGGGACTGCACACTTTCGACTATGCCAATTCCATTTACTGTTTTATTAAAAGTAGTCTGTAAATTTGGACATTTCTTAGTTGCAATAAAATCATCAGGTTTACCTTCTATTTGATGTTTATCTTTATAGCTGCACTATAGGAGTTTATGTTTACCATTCATAAATAGAAGTATGATAGGAGCGTAGGTCATTGAGTTTTACACTGCTGCATATTAATCTTTATATATATTCGTCGCTTAGCTACCCACTCATATACCTTGTGGTGAGATCGGAAGAAGGAACCGCATGTTGACCCAATGCTACATTAGGTTGTGTGAACGTCTGTCCACTACTTAGAGTGTTAGGAATAACCTCACTAATGCTTGCATTGCCCTGTTGCCAAGTATGGAGTTCATAGCAGAAGCTAGTTCTACCATAGATCATTAAGTGCGGAAGTACTTATTTGTTAGCGAAACAATAACTCTCGTTGACTAGTCCGCGCGCTTAGAATGCTCTAGGATTGTTAGTTTACCATTACTCATTGCATCATATGTAATTTCAGCATTTTGTTTGTTTACATGATTGCATTTCAACCAAACCACAACAACTTAAATACATATACTTTACTTTTATGCATGACTCTAACTTAATAGCGTTAGCTCTAGACATCAATCTTTGTAGGATCGATAAAATTATATCCTTATTACTTGCTACAATTCCTGATCACGTATACTTGCGTGTAAGCGATTCTGAGTTACACTTAGCTTAAGTTGACTTTGAATTAATTACAAAATATTATATTAGCACCGGAATCATAACCCATCAATTTTCCAAACAAACTTTCTACTAAGTGACTTTTCCTCAGACACCACTTTCAAACTCAACTTTGATCAAACATGACAATGTAACCGAGCGAGGCAAGACTGCACACCTACCTGCAACACAAAAAACTTGCTTGGCTTGCCAAACAAACGAGGGCGGTCCTCTGACCCGCACTCTCTAAACTCAAACTCGATAAGGAAGAAGAACTGAGATTGATCTTTTTTCAAAGGCAGTCAGCGACTGCGTGGTTATCAGCTAACCACATTATGCCACACATGGCATGGAACTCAAACAAAGGTAAAACTAACTGAACGAAACACTAGTAGCTGGTCTGATACACGTATTCGACCAACTCTAACTCCCAAAATAATACGCAACAACACAACTATAATGGAACCAATGGTGCAAAGCAATCACAGTGAACTAATAAAGCAATACAATCACGGTGGACAAATAAAGCAACGTGATCATAACTAATGGACAGAGCAACACAATCGTGATGAACCAAATAGGGCAATATAATCTTGATGAGAACAACTACAACGATACGAACATGATGAACAGGCAGCGCAATGCGATCATGACAGATGAACAGAGCAACACAATCATGATGAGCATATAGAGCAAATACCATAAAAAATAAGAACAAATGCAACCATACGAATAGGATAAATACACAAAGCGATATAATCACGATGAAAAAATGAATATAGTAATACAATCACGATGAACAGACAGAGTAGTGAAAATCCTGATGAAGCAATAAGAATAATATGACCATAACGAACTAAAGGAGAAATACCATCGTGAAGAAACAAATAGAGCAATATAATCATGACGAAAAGATAGGACCATACAATCATGGTGAGAATGAATACAACAATACGATCATGCTGAACAAGCAAGGTAATACGATCATGATGCACAGACGACGCACTGCGATCATGATGAACAGATAAAACAACACAATTATGATGAAACAATCAGAGCAATACGATCATTATGAAACAAACAGTGTAATACAATCATCATGCAACAAATAGAGCAATACGATCTCAATAAAACAGTTAAAGCATTACGATCAATTACTGAGTATACGAATATTAGACAATTCAAACAAGTGACACATCAAACAACATGGATAATGGCAAACTCGGCTATTGCTTGTTCGAAAGAGGTGCGAAGAATGCTGCTTGACAGAGTTTCCTTCTTTCTTTCCCTAGGTTTCTATTATATAAAGCATATGAATGCACACAATGCAAGATCAAACCACTAATAAAGTTAATAACATAGATCTAAATCAAAGGGTACACATAGCAAGGCAAGAAATTTAAGGTTAAACCAAACATGAATTACATGTACGAAGAGGGAAAAGAACCTGCAAGCAAGACAACAGACTCATCGATCTGAGGAGTAGGCTCAGCTGGAGTGAATGGCACGGCTGACGATGGGCGTGATGACTTCTCAGTGGAATACGATAACTCACAATGCGCTGCAAAATGACCCTCCTCTCCTGGAGCACTTCCTCGACTGTCTAGAGTTTCTCTGATGGAACTGGCCTCTAGCACGACAGAGATTCCCCTGACCAAATTAGTCTCTCAAATGGGGAACCCCAGGGTATGACTCAAACTCCTGCCCATACCTGGCTGCACTGTCTGAACTCCTGAAAGCCTCAAACTTGCTAGCAGTCTTCGTAGTCACATGATGCATGATCTAAAAAGTAGAGGTGCGAGCTAGGTGGAACTAAGTGGATCAGATATAGAAAGTGGTTGTTCTACAATCTCCAACGTGAAGATGGTGACAGTGCAATACCCCTGCCTTTGAGTGACGAAGGGAGACTCCGTCTTTGGTATGACAGTAGAGGCAAAGCGCGCCTCTACAAACTTTCTCCTGAACTGGTCCCACTGGACCGAGGTACCCCCACTGGGTAACTCTCTCTCGGAAGATATAACGATAAAAAGGCTTTACTCTAAAACCAAACATAAACAAATCCTAATCAGGACCTACAATCAAGCAATACAATAGACATCACCACAACTACACATGCTTCTTACTCCTACCCTACTTATCGTCATACTTGGAGGCTGCTGGTCTGCTGATGATCATGGACACATGGTTTACATTGTAAACTAGTCTACATAATCTATGACTCTGAGCTCTGATACCAACTTGTAACGACCCGACTTTCTAAAATACTCGAATGGGGTGTTACGGGCCCATGCATTTAAAAATTCTCAAAATAAATTTGATAAACACATGCAATTTTGAATGAAAACTCGTAAAATCGTGAAACACAACTGATAGTTCGAAAGACATACAAAACATGGTTTGGGATCCCGATAGTTCAAAACAAAATACAATTCAATAGAGTTTAAAACATAAAGTTTGACACGAAGTAAAAACAATGCGGAAAGGAAATGATGACATTGTGTCCATGATCGATACAGCTCCCTTCCTAGCTGATGACTCTAAAATAGAGTCAGAATTCAGGATAATGTTGGATCATTGTGTTCGATTGTTATATAAGATTCAATGCGAGCAAGGTAAAAAATAAAGAGAAAAAGGTGTAGTTTGCTAATGGTTTCGCATTAGGGGAATAAATTGCGAGATATGAATTATAATGCTTAAATTGAAGGAATTAGCACACTTAAATAACATTTAGCAAGGCTTATGCTGATTAACTATTTTTTGCAGGAAATTGTGGTTGCAAAGCAGTGCAAAGTTAAGATTTGAGTCACGTGATTGCGAGCAAGTCATCCTCGGGAGAAAGAAATGCCAAAGCACTACAAGCACAAATAAGGAAAGAATCAATTCGAAGAAAGACACAAACCAGACACTACGAGACAGATTGCGAAAATTAAGAGATTCTTACCTTAGACAAATGAAAACACAATTGGTAAGTTTAAACAAGGAAAGATGTTGCGTTGATTGATTCTTGCCATTTTGAAATATTTCGAGAGTTGACAAAGAATCTTATAAAAGGCGATCTTTGTAATAGGAAATGAGAGGAGAGTCTGGAGATTAGAAATCGAGAGTTATTGTTTTCCTTTATTTTCTTTAATATCAATTTAAGTATGTTTTTCGTTACGCATGCGTTGTTCATTGTTTGTATGATGAACTAATTCCCTTAAGGCAACACTAAGAAAAAATGGAGTAGTTATAGTGAGTGTTAAGAAGAAATATGAAGGTTAAGTTGATGCATGTTAACTAGGAGCAAATCTTAACAGTAAGTATCGACCGGCCATCCACACAAACTAATAGGTTGTAAATTGAAAGAGGAAATAACCTAAGTTCAGTTGCATGTTCAGTAGGTTAGAATTAAGTTTTTAATTCTTTGAATCGAAGTTTAGGAATAAACGTGAACTATTGCATACGTAACATCGGGTTATCATTACATCAAGTTGCGGTGGAAGTCGGACTTGACACAAACGGACACGAAAGCGAAAGTTTGTAAGGCGTAGTATGTTAGTTATTCCTTACCGCATGTTTCTTCGCAGCGCATTGCTATTGCTTTCCATGAGTATCTTAGTTTAGCCTTATCTCTCTCAATCCATTTTACTGTTAATTTTTCTTTCTGCTATTTACTCCAAACTATCACAACATCTATGCTTTTATTTTCGTTCAATTCTAAACATCTCCTTAGATAAATCACAGTCCTTGTGGAGATAACTATTGCACATGAGGCAACTTCATTTTCTGCAGTCAAGATTTTGGTGTCGTTACCGAGGACTGTGTCAATTTATTTTTAAGTCGGGGTTGCTTAGAATATAAAAAAAATAAAAATAAAAATCTTTTTTTATATTTGACATTTGTGTCAACATTCTAGTGGGAACTGTGCATGAGCACAACTTCTTTGTTTGATCCAGAACCTGAGCGAACCCTCCGTAGGAGAATACGTGAGTAGAAAAATAGAAATCAAAGAAGGATGGACCCGATAACGCAAAATCACGCTGGAGTGATTGACCCACCAGCAGTAGCAGCAGGTGCAGAAGCTGAAGTAGATGCGAATAACAATCCCAATCTACCCCCAGCCCATGGAGTAGATGAAAGGGACATAGTCATGAGGACACAAGCTGGTTTACTCAATCATGTAGCATATCCAGGTATGGTTAGACCTAACAGTGAAGGTAGGCAACCTGTTTTGACTAATAACGTGTATAACATGCTTAAAGTCAATGAAACTTTTAGTGGTCATCCCTCGAAAGACCCGTATCAACATTTACGAACCTTCCATGCTATTAGTGATCCTAACCAGGAAGTCGGTATCTCCTTAGAAGATACTCGATTGTTTCTGTTTCCTTACT
This sequence comes from Sechiopsis laciniata, assembly GCA_037833695.1. Taxonomy (NCBI): domain Eukaryota; kingdom Viridiplantae; phylum Streptophyta; class Magnoliopsida; order Cucurbitales; family Cucurbitaceae; genus Sechiopsis; species Sechiopsis laciniata. The sequence goes on along the minus strand of JBBMKA010005280.1, from coordinate 12,216 downwards.
CATTAAGTGATAAGGCTAGACACTGGATAAATACGTTGCTAAGTGATAATACTTGGGCGCAAGTGGTTGAAAGTTTTCTAGCAAAATATTTCCTTATTTCACGAAGCATGAATTCTAGGCATAAAATCACTAGTTTTAGACAAGAGGATGATGAAACCAAAGGATGTGCATGGAAAAGGTACAAAGAGCTTATAGCGAAGTGTCCGTACCATGGGCTTTCTTATACCCTTCAAATCAAACATTTCTACAATGGATTGTCTGATAAGGTTAAAGCAATCCTTAATGGAACTGTTGGAGGATGCCTATCACTAGCCACCTGAGAGTGGATCAGTACCTGAAAATGTAAGGGGTGAGTATATCGAAATATACCTAGTAAAGAGCCCCACTATGGGGTTAAGCATGCAAACAGAAATAAGTTAGAAGATATGACAACTAAAGCTAAGTGCCTCGCACATGCGTGCCCAGTCCCAAGGCCGCTCACGAGTAAATAATGTCAAACGACAGCGTACAAGCCGTGGGAAAGGATATAGCTAAATACTAAGCAATCATCTAACCACTGTCAGGGAAGGACCGCGAGTGAGAAAAACACACAAGTTCCCTAAACTTTAGGTCAGACACGTCCCATACCGTGTCTGTAGAGACATACAAAAATGTCTCGGGGTAGCCTGACCTACGTCAGAGACTAGCCAAACTGCATCAGCGAAGACATACACAAATGCCTCGGGGTAGCCTAACCATCTGTCAGGGAGCCACAACGCTTCTGCTGCGCAACTCTTATAGCGTAGCAACAGAGACAAACACGAATGCCTCGAGGTAGCCTGACCTACGCTAGGGACCCGCCACGCTTCCACTGCACAACTCTAATAGCGTATCCATAGGGCATACACAAATACCAATAAAGTCACCCAACCCTATCAGGAAGGACCACGAGTGAGGGAACCACACAGGATCTCTAAACCTTGGGTCAAGACTATGACACAAAAGTCATGTCAGCAAGGGCATACTCGAATGCCAATAATTTCACCAGATTCTGTCAGGGAAAGCCACAAATGAGGTAAACTGTAGTGTCCCTAAACCTCTGGCTAGGGGTGTCATCTGCTAACCCCAGCATGTAGGGATCGACCTGCGTGCAGACAACATCCCTAAAATGCATGCAAGCTCACCGACATGCATTCCTTCATGCCATCATCTATCCCAATGGCCTCTTCTAGTAGGTGTCAGGGTCAAGCAAGTCATGACTGGCTCCCCTTCTCACGTAATGGGCGGGTAAACTAGTGGAACCATGCATAAAGCATATGAGATTTCACTAGTATAACAAAGAGATATAACTAGGACCAGAGTCACACGAGATCTAGCCTAGCCTAGGCAAGTGCAACCGCCCACCCGAGGGTTGGTGCAACCTGTAACGTGCACTCAACAACCAAGAAACTCATTGTTCCACACACATTGTGACACGTGGATGATATCTGACCCCTTGGTCGGATGTAGGAGTCAACCCGAAGGTTAGTGCAGCCCAATGATAGCGCTAAATAATAAAACTATTTAAGCTTTCTAAACTCTGCATTCTATTCATTAGTAAGCGAGAAAACAACATAAAATGGATAGTTAATGACTACATTCGTATTTATCACGCATACAACATGTGCATACTAGGAGTTTGAGAATAATGCAGTTTTTAGAGGTAAAATGCTCGCATAAGCGCAGAAACTGTTTTACTGCTTAGAACTCATTGACGTGTTTAAATTCATAGAAAAGTACTGCGGATCTAGAAGAAGATTGAAGTGGACGAGTCAAAAGAACAGAAAAGGAAAGGCTGGATGGCATTCGAATTACGGATTCAATGGAAATGAGAATGAAAGAATCATCAAATGAATATTCCAGACAAAAGATTTACACAAGGATTGTACGTGGTCAGTAAGAAACCTTAGACTCTATAAATTGTAGAAAAATTGAAGAAGAAAGTGCTGGTTTGGAGATGATACTACCGTTTATGGGCGTTCTAGACTTCGGGGTCTATTGGGAGATCTCGATAGATTTTGTTCATCTATAGACTTGGAAGAACTCAGTACCACATGGTGTTTGTTAGAAGAAGACTTCGTTGGCAATAATGTTGGCGATTCTATCAACTCCATAGATAGTTAGCTAATCATGTAATAGATTGTAGTTTGCATTTCATATTTCATACTCTGTTTTATCGCATTTCATATGAGAAGTTTGTAACGCTTTCTTAAAGTTAATTCTATAATTCTTTGTTTCAAATTTGATCTCCTATAAGCAAATTACGATTAGCTTTAACATTAAGAAGCAATCTTAGGAGAACCATGTAGTGCTATCGTCTAATTTAAATGTCAAGTAAAGGGGGGGAAATAGTAAGAGCGGCAGTTGAATTTATTTATTGCGGGTCGATTGATTGTCCACTCGCAAGTGCTTAGCATTTGCCTTGGGAAAGGGAATGTTAAGGGCTTAACCTCACCATAATCACTAGGCAATACTTAGTCTTAAGTATTTTAGAGGGGAGTTAGGAATAACCATCTCACTAGCTGCATACACAACACTTGCGCTTAAAAGTAAATCTACGGGCAATGTACTGACAGGTTGCAATCAAGTACTCCGGCAGGGGACTTGAAGTTGAAGTTTAGTATGTGCTAATTTTCTCATGAAAACTTAACTTGTTTTAAATTGAATTGTAATGCGAATGTCTCTTTATTAGTTAATTAGTTAGAATTAGGCATTTCAAGTTAACTTAGGGTATCGAGTAAAATATGAATGCAGATAAATTTTTTTATAATGCTGTTTATTCATTAATCATGCGTCGGCTAGCTACCTACACATGCTAGCCTCCAACTTACTCGAAAGAGGAACCTGGCGGAAGACCCAGCAGGTTACGTTTAGTCTGGTGCATAGTCTTTTGCATCATGAATTGGGATTATGGTTAATCTAGCTAGCGCGTACGAAGCCCTGAGCCTATATGTGTAGAATTGCAGCGGAAGCTGGATTATGTACCATCAAATGCGGAAGTATTTGTTTATAAGGGAAGTTTGATTTTGGTTTCACTAAGCAACGTATGCATGTTTGTTCTTTAACCTAGTTGATTTTAAGCATTAGCATAGATTTGTTTATTATTCCAGAATAAAACAACAACCTTTTGAATCCATTCTTATTCTTTACATTCGACCTTTGACTTATATTGATGTGCTACAAATTCTCTGTCGGATCGATAAACTATATACTTATTACTTACTACAATCCAACCGCGTATACTTGTGCGTAAGCAATTCCGAGGCATATTTAGTGATAAGTTTAACTCTGAATTAATTACTGTAAGAATATATTAGCACCAGGATCGCTAGTCAAGTTTTTGGCGCCGTTGCCGGTGAATTTGGTAAGCAAATTGGTGTAAGTTAAGGGTAGTTTTTAAATATGGAAGACTAACTATTTGACATAAACGTAGGAACAAGGTGTCGTGGAAAAGTGACTAAGGAAAACACATTAACCACCTGAAAAGGTGAAGATTTAGCAACCATGTGCGAGTAGCATCTTTAGTACTAATGAAGAGCAATAGACTTCCTTATCTACTATACCTGAAGAGTAACGTCAGGTAAAGAGTATCATTCTATCGCCTCCAAGCACTACAATGTTTAATTAAAGGTTTGGAGAGCAAAAATGCATTCCTGGAATGCGGAACCTCAGGGATGAAAATCACTGCCTTGCTAAGCAAGAAGCGCAATGATTGGAAAAATTTCTGATAACAATACGATTTAAATTAATTCATACACGTCTCTTACTTAGTAGACTCTATGTTTAATTGCTTTTTAGGACTTAATATAGGATTAGTAATTTGTTATTTCTCATTCAATTTAAAAAAAAAAAAAAAAAAAAAATCTCTTCGATTATAGTTGTATTTAGTAGTGAAAGGGCAGAAACTCGAAAGTCGACACGCAATGGTAATAATCTACAGTTGGTAGGCCGCATTCAATAAGGGTAATAACGTACTTTCACTAGCCCATTACAAGTTTGAGCGCAACTATAAAAAAACACATTTCGTCAATTTCGTTACGCTTTTAATGTTTCTTTTGAATTTCTCTGTGAAACCCTAACATTCGAGCAAACAATTTCTATTTACAAACGAATTTCTACGAGCTAGTAATTACAGGAATTGAATTGATGGCATCAAGTAACAATTTTGCTAAAGTTCAAGCTACTGAAACCACCATGGGGCAAGTCGTACCTGAGTAACTTGCTGCGTAAGGAACCTCGGAAGTTAAACGACTACAAAACTCATTATGGTGGAAATCACCGATTTAGGGCGAGGAGTCTGTACAACGGTCGATGAAGTAACAGAAGGGTCTACCTCAGCTATTGAAGGTTCCTCTGCAAGGGACTAGGACATGCAACAGCAAGGAAACACTAAACTCGTAAGGGTAGAGGTGATGGCTATCACGGACGTGTCTGGAGACAAAGAAGCTGGGAATGAAAGCGATAAGGCAATGAAAGTTACTGAACTAGAAAAAAAAGATACAGGAAGATGAAAAAAGATCTAGAAGGGCCATGGAAGAAAAATATGTTAAGCTAGCTAGACGCTTGGAAGAATAAGAAAATAAAACCAATGCTGGGTTGAAAGAGAATAAACAGGTAGAAGTTAGGCCTGTCGAGAAATTAACACCGAAGGACAAGGGCAGGGGTATTGCTGAGCCTTTGGGAGAAATCAACCAACCACCACCAACAAAAGTAAGGCGAGTAAGTAGTACAAGCGGAGAGGTGAAAATAGCGGAACTAGTAAAGAAGGAATTCTGGCAAGAGCAGGGGTTTGCCAATATTACATTGAGCTAGGATATTTAAGAAACCATCACAATGAAAGGATGGGATGAGTTTGTAGACCAAGCATTGATGCCAACCCCAACTGGGTACAAGAATTCTATGCCAATGGAATGAGAGACACAAGCTGTAGCACTACAGTTACGGGCAAGTGCATTAATTGGGGTGCAGAGGCATAGAACGAGCTATTTGGATTCCAAGGATATGAGGAGGCATAGTATCATCGACTGATCAAAGAACCCATTGCAAAAGAATTAGAAGCCTGTCTACGCCTGGTAGCCATGCCAAACACGAAATGGGAGAAGAATAAACCAATCTCGCGCTACCATCTTAATTTGAAAGGGCATCACTGGAATAACTTCATTAAACCCGCCTCATGCCTATAACACATGACACCACTCTATCACAGACACATATGTTGCTAATGCATGCTATTGGTGCAGGGTTGACAATTGATATTGGGCGCATCATTGAGGATGAAGTGAAAAAATAAATGGGGAACACACACAAGAAACTATTCTTCCCACACTCAATAACTACACTCTATCTACATCAAGAACTGTGGTGCGAACCAAGGGATCAAACATTAAAGGTCAAATGAGTCTTCCAGATTGCAATAAATAGGCGCAAGGCAAATGAGCCAACTATCAAGGAACTGGCAATGTGGATCCGGGCAACTATACAGAGGAAGGACCTAATCGCATTGATGCCATCGATAGAATTGCCACAAAAAAGAAAGCATTCAGTTTGCCACACACAGTGAGTAGTCCCGCCTGTAGTAGTCACAAAACCACCAGCCCAAGAGGCAGTCAATCATCCGTCAAGCTCGAACACTGAAAATGAGCTTAAAGTAGAAGTTCCTCCTCCGCCAAAGAAAAAGAGGAAAGCGGAAGGATAAGCCAGGGTGTTCGGAAAGCAGACTGCTAATCAGGTGAATGAAAAGGAAAATCAGTATGAACCTACATAATAGCCTGCAACGACGCAGCAGCAGATACCTCCAATTGTGTTGGAACAACCTCCGTCGATAAGTCCAGCAAGCACCAGTATTCTGCCACCACCACCAGAAAAGAGACAGCCAACTCCACCGCTAGCTAATGATGCGGGCACGCCTATGCAGAGCACACTCGAAGCAATTTAACCTATTGCAGCCTAAAGACTGATGAGTCTTGTAAGTGCGACTCAGAGAAAGAACGAAGAGTTCCAAAGCCAAGTGTTGCACTTCATGCAACAAACGCGCATCACTTGGACATATATACAAAGGAGGGATCGGGACATCAGAATTGAACTCCAAAAAAGGAACTCACAATTCCAGCTCCTGCCTTTCCCAACAAAAGTACTTCAGTAGTAGATACCATCCTCCGAATTAGAAGAACGAAGTCCGCCTGATGAAGGCACTGCCTCAGCAAATTAAAGGAAGTATCTATCTACATTCTTGGTAACAAGCATTAATTTCTGATCTTTAACCACATGATTTCTTATTTCCTTGCCAATTATTAAGCATGCATAAGTAATTCCATTGTTCTCATACTTTACTACTTAGAAGCTGCGCAATCCATTAGTGTCTGTTTTGCAAACTAAGAGGAACTTCGATAGATTAGTTATACCATGAGATCTTTTTACTAGGACAATGAGGTATTAGCAATAGTGGATACTATAAATAGGAAGAGAGAATGAATGGCTTGAGGGATAATTCTGAAAGCCCAAGGCAAGGAAGTCAAGTTTAAGATTCAATTAGGTTTGGGGGAACTAAGCCTCACCTTCATTGAGGACAATGAAGCCTTTAAGTTTGGGGGTGAGGCCAGCCCGATGAGTGGATGGTGAAAAGAAAGAGTGATCGAGAGCAGCATGAAAAAAAAAATAAAAAATAAAGGTCAAAACATTAAGGGCAAAGATGTAAACATTAAAAGCACGTATAAGCCATAGGATTCCCATTACTCCACTGCCAATCATTAGCGCAAGCTAAACCTTCATTTGCTTAAGTGGTCTATTTTATGCTCAAACAGGAACATCTTAAGAACTATGGATTGCAGACATGAGTACTACATGAGCAGGAACGCGTTAAGCCTAGTCCTCAAGGGATCAAGAGGACCTAATGATAACTCTCAACTAGAGCGTATTTTAGGATGTTATTAAGTACATTAATCTTAAGAAATAGGAGAAATAAAGGTCAATAGTAGTCAAATTACGAGTAAAAGCTATTAATAGCATGCATACATAAAATGGCATCGGAAGCATGGTTTTGCGTTTTTAGCATAAATCTTGAATAAACTGTGCCTAATCAATGCTAATTGCAGGAAATACGAAGTTAAACTGCAAGAAGGACAAAACAGTGCGAACGATGACCAGTAGCGCAGGAAGGCCACGAATTCAAAATGAAAACACGTTCGAAAAAGACACGCTAACAAGGAAATAATTGAGAATTAATCAGCAATTAAGTTGGCGCCAATCAAATAAATTCCACCTGAAATCAAGAGATCCTGCATTAATGAAGATTTTACAGCTCACCTCAACTTGTCGGCCAAGTAAATTAACTCTATAAATAGCAAAGCAAGCGAGAAGAGGAGATCTGGTCGGTTGGCCATGAAGCCTATCATGGAGAGAAGTAAGTGGTGGTGTTCATAGGAGTCGATGACAAGGGGAATGCACATCTTCAGCCGCACCAATTCCATTTTACTATTTTTATTTAGGCGTAGTTATAGTTCTAAACATTAGTAGTTGCAATACAATCATCTAGTTTATACTTCTTGCTTATGTTTATTAGTATGCTATGCTATAGGAGTTGCTAATGAATATTCATCATTAGGAACATGTTAGGAGCATAGGTTAAAGAATTTTATACTACTGAATCTATTTACGTAATTATATATGTGCGTCGATTAGCTACCCACACATATGACTTGCGATGAGCTAGGAAGAAGGAACCATGAGATGACCCAGTAGGCTACAACAGGTTGAGCGTAAATATTTATATCATTTAGAGTGTTAGGAATAACCTCATTATTACTTGCGTTGCCCTAAGATAGTATGGAGATCTCAGCGAGAGCTAGATCTGCATAAATCATCAAGTACGGAAGTGCTTGTTCGATCTGGAAAGTAAGAAATTTGATAACTAGTCTGCGTTCTTAATATCTTCAATTCTTGATTATTTGTTTCTTCTCATTGCATTCATATTTATTTCGATTACATCTGTATCACGTTTATTTCAGTACCCAAAATAAACCACAAATCTAAACTATATGCTTTTTTACTTTCTGCATAACTCTCATCTTAATACTACTAATTCTAGAGCATCAATCTCTGTGGGATCGATAATTTATATACTTGCTCGTTGCAATTCGACCATGTATACTTACACGTAATGTAATTCTGAGTCACACTTAGCAACAAGTCTCTTCGAATTAGTTACCGTACAATTATATTAACATTTGAGTCGCACCGGCTGCTCAGCAGTAGCACAGTCGATCAAGTTTTTTACGCCGTTGCCGGGGATTGATTATTAGAATTAGAGTTATTAGGAAGAGAGTAGTTCATATTGATTTAAAGGTTGAAACCTGAATTTCAGGGTAACCGAGACTCAGGACATAGAAACCAACAAGGAAGGAAGTCTCACAACCAAACATTACCATGAGCATGATAGATGGCATTCAATCACTTTGTGAATCAGTGAGGGAACAATTACAATAAACCACAGTATACACTACAATTTCAGCAACAAGGCTATGTGGAAGAGATCAATACAGCACCATATTGTTCAATATATCCTAACTGGGAATATCAACCATAGTTTGGAGGAAGATCATAGCAGCATGCCGCATCAGAACGGTCTACAAAGAAAGTGCAGCAACATGAGCAATATATGGAAGACTAGGAGTCATGTACCTAGACATTCTATGTACGATCATGGGCATTTTCTGCAAGACATAACTTCAGAAGAAGAAGAGCAGCTAAGACGGAGAAAATGGATGAGGGATAATGGTATTATATTAGAACCTCAACAACCAAAAAATGAGCATAAAGCACCCTAGGAAGGATACGTAGAAGCAAGCAACGTACTAGCAGAAGAGACATATTTAAAGGCCGATATACTAAGAGGGGATTTAGTGGTAGATTTTTTCATTGAAGGAGAACTTTCATGGGAAGATTTCTGGCTAGCCATGATCCAACAAGATAGAGAGGCCATGGAATTACAACTTGCAACAAAAATTGAGAAGGAACAAGAAAGACGTTTTCAGCAACAAGAAGACGCATGTTCAAGTTCGCCGCCCTAGATGATGAAATCAAGGCAAGAGAGGAGGAGCAATTACAGAACAAGCAATTTTAGCAGCAGGAGGAAGCTTGGGTAAAGTTCGCTGCCCTAGAAACTGAAGACAGGAGAACAGCTGAAGAAACAGAAGAAGATAGTTCCAAAGTTGACACTGGGCAACTTTCTCGTAATGAAAGCCAAGGTGGGGATGAAAGTCTTCCCCGAATCAGCATGGTGAGTAATAAACCTGCATATTTTTATGTCGAAGTGCCGCATCAACCCAGTAGGGGAGATACAGAGTCAAATAGTTTGCAGGAAAATGAGGAGAACGCACTAGATGATGGGTTACTTGCAATGGTACCAATTCTCATGCTACGAGAACAAAATACACAACAAGAATTGATTAGTCGAACAAGCTACATGTGGACAATTCAACTGAGCTACATATCTGCACAACAGATCCTATCCATGCTGATACAGATAGGACAACCACGTATCAAGCCGCAATATGAGAAAAGATAGGAGAAGGCGACCAAAGATGGCATCACTCCAAAGATATACAAATGGACAAAGCAAGGACATTTCAATCTAGACGGAATTAGCATAAGGTTCCTCCCAGGCTCTGCATCGTAGTATTCCTGGAATGCGAAAATCTGGTATCTCTAACTTTGTGCAAAAATTTACATCAAGTTTTTTTTTTTAGGAAACTTTTCTTTATTACAATTTTATTTTCGAATTACTACCATTAATATTTATTTGTTTAGTTTAGGAAAGGATTGGTACGACTTCTTAGAAATAATCGTGTAAATATTTAGTTTCCTTTTATGATTATTCTATTCCTTGCGTAAGGATTTTTGAAATCTTTTGGACGCTTATATAAACCTCGAGAAAGGATGGATCGATCACCCCATTTGAACTCGAAGCATAGTAGCAACACCCAATGGCCTCGAGTAAGATGATACCTAGCAAGGGCAAGGCAACTATGGTTGTGGACAAAGAACATTAGGAAGTTCGCTTAACCAACCTTCAGACAGTGTTGACAAGGAAAAGGTTTTGGAAAGATTGTGGATGTTCAGAGGCATCTGTACCAGCAGCAACTTTGTAACGGCCCAGTTTTCTATTCCGACTCTCTAGGTATGTTCGGTTGTATTTTTGGTTGTTCGGTTGGGCCGTTAGGGCAGTTTGAGCCTTTAGGGGCATTTTGGTAATTTTTCCTTTAGGGTCCGGGGTTGTTTCTGTCTTTTGCTGAGTTTGGATTATTGCTACGATTTCAGGTTTCTAGGGTTAGAGTTGTTTTCTGGGAAGCTTGGAGGTTCTTTTGGTTAAAAAGAGAAAAAGGGAAAATTAGTTATTTATTCCTCCCTCGCCAAGACTCGAAGCCGGGATTGCTTGAAAACTACTATTTAAACCCCCCCCCCATTCCTCTAAACTCGAAACCCTAGCCGTATTTCTCCATCTCCATTTACGATTCCTCCCTCACAATTCTCTTTTGCCAATTCTCTCCCTCTCCATTCTGCCGAGAACACCAAGCTTCTTCGCCAATCTCTTCACTGTCGATCAGCCTTCACGTTGATGACCATCGCAGCCCATTTTTTCCATTCTCCACCGAGCCACATAGATTCAGCCGCACGTATCAGCGAATGCAGCCATGAATTTGCCAGCCGCGTCGCAGCATCGCCTTGCCTAGATCGAGCTTTCCATCTCGCAGCTCATCGGATCCCCTTCTTCCGCGATCACTAGCCACCTTGTTCACCTCAGGTACGTTTTGCTGAGCCCTTCTCGTTCTCCGTTGTTTTTTTTTCTGTGGCCTGATGTCAAGATCTGTCGCCCTATTCGAATTGCAGTTGAGTCTGCGAACGCACAACGCTGAGACCTCGCCCGTCTACTTGTCCGAGTCGATCCTTTGTGCTACGTTCGTTTTAGATTTTGCTCTAGCGAGCCCTTCACCTCAGCGAGACGTTTGTCCACGCTGACTCGCGGTTCCTCATTCACTTCACCGAGCCTTGCACTTCGCCCAGCCATCCGTAGCTTCGCCGCAAGCCTTGCCGAGAGCTTGCCTTTCAAAGAGCTCGCCTTTGTCGAGGCCTCGCTGCCGAGCCAGTTCTTCTCGATTTTGGGTAACTCCTTCTTGAGCCTTGTTGTATTTAGTCGATTCAGTTTCTAAGCTGTTAGATAGCAGTATTTAATTCGTGCATGTTATTTGTTAATTGATAGGTTCGTTGGTTCTGCAGCTCAATGAGTACTTTCTATTTGTTTAACTGTTCTGATTGTTTCCAGGTAAGGATTTCTTACCGAGGTTGTGTGGGCCCTGCGAAATATTCATTGATTGTGTTCTTGTTGCATGTTTACTGATTACGAGCATGTTAATGGATAGGATTGTATGTTGTTCTATTCTGCTAGCATGTATTGATCCTGTTTCCACATGTTAGTGCCATGCTAGGTTTGTTCTTCCAGCATGCTTTGATTCCTGTTTAAGCTCGTAGTACCATGCTAGGGTTATATGTTGTTGAGCATGTTTGATTGTTAAGAAACAAGGTTGAATAATCTTAGATAGAACTTATGAGGATGTCATTATCTAGAGGCTGAGAGTGGACCAACGTATGTGTCCCCACCGGTCGGGCTGTGAGGACAGATTCCTTACCCATGGCAGCTGGGTGTGGAGTAGCTACCACACCGGTATAAGCCTAGGCTGTAGCTTGCTAGAGCGGAACCCTGCCAATGGTGCAAGCCTGCCTTGGCCATTTCTTAGCTTCAGGCGTCGGTGGTATTCAGGCTGCTAAAGATAAGTGTCGAGGGCTCGCACTACTGTAGACTAGTGACACCGCTTCTGAGTCTTTAGGCATGCGTACCTGGACTGAAGTAGTTTGTCCCTAGGCCTCCACATTTATACGATTTGCAGTAGCATGCAGTGTGCGCGCACACGCGTTAGGCGCTGGGAGGAGAGCTCCCTCAGGCTAATGTTCATGAGTACACCATTTCCTTTCTGAGTTTAGAGCAAGACACCGGGTACTCTCCCGGATGTCTCAAGACGAGTTTGGAGAGCTGGTCAGGACCAGCTTTTGAGTTAGTCACTTGGACGAGGGTATGAGACCTTCGAGGATATCTATTTGGGATCAACTTTTGAGTTGATCATTTGGCCGAGGGTAAGAGACCTTCGA
>JBBMKA010005279.1:0-11736 GCA_037833695.1 Sechiopsis laciniata | reverse complement strand
TATAATATTCACTATTTTAACGTCGTAGAAAACTCCTTTCAAAAAAAAAAAAAAAAAAACACATCGTAGAAAACTACTTCATTTAATGCAACGGAACCTAGAACTAAAGAAAAACAAATCCAACTGAAATGAACTAAAATTCCACCCAAAACTTAGTTTGACCGAATCTTAAAACCAAAGATTCAAAAGTTTATATGACCCTGCCCCTGGCTATTATTCTGATTTACAGAATTCAAACACCTCCCCCTTGGTTTGCAAGCTTCATAAATCCATCTATGGTCTTAAGCAAGCATCCAGACAATGGTTCGCAAAATTATCTCATGCCTTGGTAAAAAATGGCTTCAATCAATCAAAGGCGGATTATTCCTTGTTCACCAAAGGAAAAGGCTCTTCGTTTATAGCCTTACTAGTGTACGTAGATGACATCCTCATCACAGGGCCTTCTAGCACGAAAATTAACGAGGTCTAGCTCTTGCTAAAGCACCATTTTATGCTTAAAGACCTTGGAAACGCAAAGTATTTTTTGGGATTAGAGCTCTCTCGTTCATCTCAAGGTATACATATCTCTCAAAGAAAGTATTGCTTACAACTCCTTGAAGATTATGTGGTCTTAGCTGCCAAACCTACATCATAACCGACGATTCCCTCTCTAAAGCTGTCTGCTGAGGAAAGAACGGTGCTGATTGGTGATCAAACAACAAATTATCGAAGATTAATAGGTCGACTTTTGTACTTACAAATCACTCGACTAGATATTTCATATTGTGTTCACAAGCTGAGCCAATTTGTCTTAATGCCATACACATGCCATCTTGATACTGCCATGTACTTACTTCGATACCTCAAAGGCACTGTGGGTCAAGGCCTCCTATTCAAACCGACAAAACATTTTCAACTGAAGGCATTTGTAGACTCTGATTGGGGTTCATGTTTGGATACTCAAAAATCTATAACAGGATTTTGCATCTTCCTAGGCGAATCGATGATTTCTTGGAAGACTAAGAAACAAGCAACAATTTCTCGCTCTTCAGCCGAAGCCGAATACAGAGCTCTAGCCAATGTTACAAGTGAGCTAACATGGTTATCATCGCTGTTCAAAGACCTGCAAGTTCTGTTAGATGCTCCTACTTTGATATATTGTGACAATCAAGCCGCAATAGTTATAGCCTCCAACCCGACATTTCATGAGCACACGAAACACATCGAAATTGATTGTCATTTTGTGCGAGAAAAGATTGATCAAGGGCTCATTAAGCTACTACCTATTCGAACCAACTGTCAACTAGCAGATATGTTTACAAAGGCTTTGGGGATCTCAGTTTTGCGTGATTTCATGCTCAAGATGGGAGTAATGAATTTCCATGCTAGTCCATCTTGAAAGGGGGTAACAAAGTATACTCATTGTATTACTGCCTTTACCTTTATTTCTGTTGGTTCTCCTCAACTGATTAAGTAATTGTTGTTAGCATCAGTTAGATGGTAATTAGTTAATTGATAGAATCGTTCCATGTATTAACTCTATTTAAGAGAAGTTCATTCACAATTAATAAAGTGTGTGTAGATTTCTTCCATTGTTACCAATCTATTCAATTATCATATAGTTTAATTCAATTACATACCCATGATTAACAATAATCAACGTTAAAAAACAATTGAAAATATATTAGAGAAATTTGCATAATATGTAGTTTGTAAAAATTACACCCCTAAATTTGTAATACGATAATTACAACTCTTAAAGTTTCATAAGTTTTGCAATCAATTCCTTAACTTAAATTTGACTAATATAAAGAAGGGTAAAATTATCTTTATAAATTTGTTTCTCATCTTCCTCAACAACCTCCATTAATTTATTTTGCTTTTTTTTTCATCTTCAAGTTCTAGAAATTCCTCTATTTTATCTCTCTTCTTTTATCTTGTTCAAACTTTATAAATTCTACAAAATAGACATGACCAAAGCATGGAAAGAAAACTCATCAGTGGCCATATTATTAAAGAATATGAGATTTCACCTCAAAATCAATTGACAATAAGGAGAGTAACCCATATCTCTTTTAAATGCTGGTAGGATTCTTCCACTTTCCAATGTGAGACAATTGTTAGATCCTAACATATATACATGCTTTCTGATTATCCCAGTTTCAGTCTGGAAACAAAGCAGAAAAGCAAATCTCCCAATATGTTATCATTTCCTCTGATTTTTAAATATTCATATATCTGAGTAACATGGTTGCAAATTGTGTTGTTGTTTATTTTAGATAAAATAGTAGCTAAACCAGAGAGAGAAACAAATCACCAATACATATTTGAACCAGTGTTGATTTTATCAAAGACATTTATCAAATATAGTTACTCTCAAATTTTTTATTTTTTATTATTATTTTTTTACGTATACTCTCAAACATCAATCTATTATTTCAAATGTGAATTTTCCATAACCGACTTATTTTACTAAATTTTGGGATATTTTTTGTGGTTGTTATTGATTCAATGGTTATCTTAAAAAAAAATCCTTTCTTCAATGATAACAACGCTATTTTCTCTTTACTCTCGCCGTATTTATCGGTAGTTGTCCCGACAACTGAGTTTTAGCTTTCATTTTTCAAACGTTGTATTTTTTTTCGTTGTCGTGTTGAAGATTCCAAATTGATTTGTATCATTTTTCTTTTATTTTATTCCAACTTCCAGATGTATATACACATTATTTGTGTACTTTTAATGCCAGCACCATGATCTCTTTTTTTATTCGAATATAAAAAACCATGTTTATAATATCGTATTTATTTATATTATATTTGTTAGGATCTCATAATTATCTTACATTGTAAAAGTAGAGAGTTCAACATTAATATAGAAGAGATATGAACTATTTTCTTCATTATCAATTGGTTTTGAGGTGGAACTCATAAGGGGCATGTTAGGATCTCTAGTTTTGAGGTGAAACTTCATATTCTCTAATAATATTGGGTATTGCATATTTTATGCTTTTTTAGGATATTGTATTATTTGATTTTATTCAAATTTTTGTGTATTAAATAATGAAAGTATTATCATCTACAACAATAACGTAATATGTTATTAATACATACAATACCATAACAATATTCTCGAGGCCAATTTATCTTAATTTGTGAGAATGAAGTATTATTTATATATTTTAATTTTGACGTTAATGTAAAACTGAGTGGTTCGACATATTTCAAGCGGTTGTTCTTTTCTCCCTGGTCTCTCCTCCATCTACAAATGAGGTTCATCCATAATACACATATACAACCTACTATATATGTATATTAGTTGATTTTTAAAATAATGTAGGAATTTAATTAGGAAATCTTTGAACCGCTTGTTCTAAATTATGGGAAGCAAAAAAAAAAAAAAAAAAAAAACTCTAATCTATTGAAAGAGAAGAAGACGAAAGATAAGAAAGGTAGAAATATGATTTAGGTCAGTGGGGAGATAATTCAGTGATTTGAAAAATATTCAATGTAGTTTCGTTGTATTAAATGGTAAAATAAGTGTCTAAAAAAAAGGTAAAATAAGGATATTGAATTCTTTTTCTTAATTAATATTTTTCATATATTTTAAATGTTTGAATTAGTTTGATAATAGTTTAGAAATTAACTACCTTTGTAATTAGTTTTTTAAATTTGGCTAATTATGCAAAGACTTTAAAAAAGAATATGTTCAATATAAAAAAAATGTAAAAAGGAATAGAGCTCAAATAACATATTATATATTTGTTTCCAAAAAAATATATTATATATATTTCAAAAAAGAAAAAATCTTGTATAACTCTCAACTAAAAAGTTAGGAGTTGAATTCTCAACATCCTAATTATGATTGAATAAAAAAATATATAAATAAAAAATATATTCAAGCAAGAAAGCAAAAAATTATAAATATATAAAAATTTAATTGAATAAAAAAATTATGTATTTATAGACTATTTTCAAAAAATATTTGTAAATATAGGCGTCTAACTTTATTTTTGCATTTTTAATTTTTGTTTTTAAATTTTGAATTAATATTCTTTTCTAAATCCCATTTTTCTATTTAATACATTAATTGATTTCATTTAATATTCGAAATGTCATATTTATACTTTCCATAAGTAATAAATGTCAAATTTAAAAATGTATTCTTCAGACATACCATAGTAACTGTCAAATTAATTGGTTGGATTTTTAATTGATTCTTCTATTTCTCTCACCTCTTTATTTCCTATTCCATCAAATTAATTGTCAAATTCTCTCACATCTTTTGTCAAATTAATTTGTCTAATTCTCTCACATCTTTTATTCATATTTCATTTTCGTGTGAGTTGCCTTTTTCGATTCTCTAATACTCCAATTTTTTTCTCTATTCTCAAGTCAGAAAGCTTTAGCTTCCATACATTCCGATGACCTGTTCTTTTTTTGTCGACCACTTTATCCTGCCATACAGTATTTTTTTTGTTCCATTTTAGTCATTCAATCCTCCGACTTCACATAGTAGTTATACGTAGTAATCATTCAAAGCTTTTTTATTTGTTTTTCTTCTTAAATTCCCTTCGTTTCATCCCATAAAAAACTCACTGTTCATTCTCCGGATTCAATATGATTCAGATGGTATAGTCTGATTTTTTTTTTAAATTTGTTTTTTATTTCCTTAATTTTTTGCATTATATTCAAAAGAAATTCATCCTGCACCATGTCGTTAATCATGATTCGATATGTCTCATACTCAAATGTTTTAAAATAATATTTACACATTTTAATTGCAATGTACTGTTATAATTAATTTTACCCACATTTACAAGATTGTATAATATATATGGTACAGTATATATTTTCATAATAGGCATTATAGATCATGTAGGACTTATACGGTACAAATAATGTTTTGTTGTTCATTCTATTCATATCTAGTACATCTTCTAAACTCCTATTGTAATCATAACATATTCATTACGCAATACCGTATTGTCTACACATTTATAGTATACGTATAATAATATATCACAGTACTCTCTAAACATGTTAGTGATAAAGTACAACTTCTTCTTATAGGTTCTTCAAGCATCCCAATCTGTATTGCACATATTGGACTCTCCATGCACGTCATCTTCTACTACAGACACGTCATCTGCCTGTATATGCTCGTCCTCATCACCAGACTCTTTATGCACGTCATCTAAATTCATTTCAGTTTCTTCTCCCTCTAATTGCTACAGTAAACATATAATTAACCAATAAGAACAGTGTATACAATACAGTATGTAACGTATCAAACTGTCCATACCTCAAAATCGTAACTGAAAAGTACTATTGGTGTACATGTCCTTTCTGTACACTTCTACCGTATTTCCAGACACTATTTTTTCCTTTCCACACTTCTTCAACACTGTTTTTAGTATTCATACCTATTTCAACTTCAACGTCCCTTTGTCCTATTTCCCTATTCCCCTGCTTTCACCATTTTAATACCCTAATGAACAAATACAACCACTCAACTATACCAACTGTAGAATACGAAAATGCAGTAAACAAATTTGAAAAAAATCAAAACGAAAAGTTAAAATCTTATCCGACAACCACTATATATGCATTTACTAACTCATTTAGTTTAACACAAAAACTACAATACCGTCTAATTTATTGACAATTATTACAAAATCTCAAGACTACAACACTCTTGATTTCTCCAGAATCCCCTCACTTCCCACTATCGAACAACAAAACCCTAAAAACTAAACATAACTATAAACCTACCGTATGATGAACTTCAGTTCATCTTCCGTCGTGCTTCCGATTTCGATCGTCAATTGCAAGAACGTTGAAACATCATCAAGATTGTGCAACCAGAGGATTTTTCTGGAGAAATCAAGAAGAAGACGAAATGAGGGAAAATTCAGAAGAAAATAAATGAAAGGACGGTTTTTTTTTCGTAAAATATTGGCTTTAATTTTCGTAATAAATGCACGCTAATTTAGGGGTTTGTGGGTATGGAATGTGGTACAATTAATGCCCCTAAATTCACGCGTGATTGATTAGAATGTGAGATGGTTTCCCTTTTATGATTTTTCCTTCCGAAATTAAAAACCAATTATTTGAAGGTATTCTTGTAATTGATTATTTGCAGAATTTATAACGTAATAAAAGAAAATCTACATTTGTTAATATTTTTCGAGTCACTTATATTTGCAAATACTTTTTTCATAAGCCCAACAAACAAACAAAAAAGAATCAAAATTTATTGTTCTTATTAAATAACACCTTTTTCTACTATTTTTGTTTTTTTTAAATACTTTTTTTTCTCGAGCTAAACCAATTTCTCCAAATTGAATTTCACAAAAAAAAAAAAAAAAAAAAAAAAAACCAGGTTCTCCAATTTTTTTCTCTTTGCCTGACACGCAGCAGCATTAGCATTGTTTGTAGCCCAAACCCAAGTTTTCCCAATTTGATAATTTACCCCACAATTTGACAAACGAAGCGAGAGACTTTCCGTCCAAAATTGCGTGATGGGAAGTAATTCCAATGCAAAATCCATCACTCCCAAATGAGGTCACCTGCAGTGCCACCGCCGTGCCCGATTCTCATCCGCTGGCAGCTTTGGCACCAGAGGGCGGAACTCTGCCGCCTCACGCAATTCCTCGCTGACGAGGTCATAGAAGTTGGAGTTGGATTCTGCGATGGTGAAAAGAATGCCATCACCGACAACGGTCTCAACAGATGGTTTTGGGGCATTTTCGGGCCAAACAGCGAGAGGGAGATAGTGTTGAGAGTGGTTTTGACATTTGTAGAAGCAAATGACTTTGAGGATGTTGAAGAAGCTGAGCGGAAGAGAGGCGGAGGCACTGTGCAAACCTCGACAACGTTGAGGGTGCAATGTATTATGAGAATTTAATTTTCAACTTTAGAGTTTGACATTAAATTGAAATATTGGGGTAGTTAAATTATTTAAATAATTCAAAATAAAAATTGATCCGCCACACACCTATTTAAGTTTATAAATTCATCCCAATAACAAGTTAAATGTCTTTTTCTTTTCTTTGTGTCACTAGTGAAAGATTATGATTATAAATTTCAAATTTCTTAATCTTATTTGGTCAATTTGTTACTACGATATTACTCATTATTTTTTATATAGTAAAATTTTGTCAAACAATTGTATTTTGGGGTATTTGCGAAACATAACTTTAATATACTCATAAACAATTTATTGAATATATATCCATAACTTTAAAATAAATAAGAAAGTTAGTTTTAGTACCATAAATGTGAGAGGGAAATGAAAAGAGACTTATCTTACAATTAGATTATATTAGAGCAAAATTTAGCCAAAATGGAACAGTTCAACTAAAAAATTAAAATAAAATTGAATGGACGTTGAAATATTAGTTTATTAACGTACAAATAGCCGAAACTCCAACTAATTTTCTCCTATTCATTCATGCAATTGCACATTATTCACACATATTTTACTGTGCCCCCCATAAATGCTATTTAGGGAGGAGTAGAGAATCTCAATGGATGACATGGCACTTGATATCACAACTTTTGTTTATTTATTTTTCTCGTTAATTTTCTCTTTAAAATTAAGATAAAAAATTTATGGTAGCAAGTGTTGCTTGCCACATTATCAACAACTTCTTGACCCTTTCATAATGACTAGAAGTATTTCTCTTTCTTTTTTTTAGTTTTGTTGGCCAACCACCTATTTATTCATTTATTGTTTTTTTCTGTTTTTATTTTTAAATGTTTCATTTTTTCTAATTTTTGTTTAGTAATTTCATTTTTTTCAAATTCTTTCCCAATCTTTGAGTGTGTGTGTGTGTATATATATATATATATATTTCAAACATGTTCTTATTTTTTTTCAAAATATTTTATGATAAATTTTTATTATATTTATTTATTATTATTATTATTATTATTATCATCAATACTCTATTTTATGTTTTTTTAATAATATTATTATTATTTTTTTTTTTTGAAAAATAATATTATATTTTTTATTCATTCAACTAATATCATATTTTAAAATATGTATTTTATAATTTTGTAGTCAAAACTAGCAATGCTTCCGTGGGATAGTAATTGAGGTTACATGCATGTTATGTTTTTTTTTGAGAAAATGCATGTTATGTTGTTAATCTAAAAAGTATACATATAAAATTAAAATTATATAGTTAACGTAAGTTGTTATTATTATTATTATTATTAAATAAATAAATATAGTGAGAGTAATGATAAATTTATATTTGAATTAGAAACAAAAAGTAATAATTGGATGACCCAATGTAATAGTGACAATATATATGGTTTGTTGGTTGATTCACCAACCCAAAAGTTGAAGTTGGTAAAAATAAATTATATTAACCTACATAATTCAAATCATGTATACTTCTTATATCCAGACCATTCTTTCTATTGGTAAAATCTTGACTAGAAATTTTGGAACTAAATCTTTGTAACAACCCGACATGTAACTATAAGGTTATATCAAGGAGGTTACTAACATGTTACTTCAAAAAAGAGGTTACTAACATGCACGTGAAAATCCATAATTTTCATTTTTTATAGAGTTTCCCTAAAACATGGGAAAACCACACTTGAAAGACAGTTCCTAAACATTTCAATTATTTTCAGATAAGTACGGAGACATTTCAACCAAAACGAATAATCTATTTAGGTAGTTAAAACAAATGCATCTCTAGATCACGAATAAAACTAAAACAGTTTAAGGATAAGTTATTACAAAATCATCATATTGAATATTATATGCAATAAAGAGACACGACACAACTAGATACAACAACCTTCTCGGTCATCTAGCTTAGATTTTATCGGTTCTTTTGTTTATTTCTTTCAATTTTCCTTTTCAGGCAAGTTTTCCACGACGGACTCAAAAATCAACTATTTGCCTCTTCTTCTGCCCCATAGGAGTCCTCATTCATGCTGTCACCAAAGCACAAACCACAACACCACTGGTATTGCTAAACATGGTACATAACAAGGCTAGAGTAAATCTCAACTAATGCTTTTACCCATGTTTCTTGAATTTGTCATTCTAAATTACCCAATGTCATAACATAGCATTCAAAGTCGATTAAATCGACCTTAAACGAAAATCTCAGGTAATGAAATGATATCTTCAATTGTGTTTAGAATGAGAAATCTAGGTAAATTATATAGATGAGTCCTTTTTAAAAACCATATGTGAAAGTGAGTCGAATTGAATTTTTTTTGTAAAAATGGGTGTGGCATCTCTACCCGTTGAATGTGGTCAATCTCTTTTGTTTTATGTGGTGACATCTCTTCAAGAGATGCCACATGCACTCCAATTTTCCGTTTTTTTCTTTTTTTAAATCTTATAAATTCACTAAAAATATTGGGCTAGATATTGAAGTTTTAAAATATATTGGGCTATAATTGGGGATGAAAGATTCGAACACCTCTTTACTTATTGAGTATATACTAATACTTCTGAACAACTATTTTGTTGGCATAAATTGAAATGTTTTATAAAACGATTAGTGAGAAAAAAAATTAATTAATGTGATTGATAGATATAAAAATTCGTTAAAAATTATTGATTTTTTTATTGAGTTGTTTATATATCTAGTCAAAATAGTAAAAAAATATTACAAATCTTGGCAAAATTAAAACAATTAGCAAAGATATTCCTAGCATTTAAATTTAGTAATATATATATATATATATAGCTAATTACAAAATATCTATTCCCTCATTCTAATGTGCTGATTATTTGCAGTAGTAGCTCGAGTGAATAATAACCACCTAAATAATAATGGATCAATATATTTACTACGAAAATGGACTCAGTTGAACTAAAAAAAAAAATTATGAAAATAACCATAGAATAATAACAACCTAAAAATTCTTTGAGAAGAAAGTTGAGGTTTGTAGAAGTTTTGATTTTTATTTTTTAAAGATTAATAACCATGGAAGTTGTTTACTTATGATATTATTGAATTAAAAAAAACGAAAATTGAAGTAATTAGAAGAGAAAATAGTGCCAGACAATTTTGGGATTTATTTATTTATTTTTAATAAATTTAATATTTAAAAATATAATTATAAATATTTTGAAATTGAGAGATTTGGAAATATATTTTAAAAATTTTTTAAAAAAGAAAATATATTACAAAGCTCGAATATGTAACTCAATTGGGAGAGATTTAGAAATATATATTAAAACTAGAATATCTAAGCAATATTTTTAGTGAATTTATATGATTTAAAAAAAAAAAAAAACGTTTGTGAGAGAACCGAAAATTGGAGGTGGCATGTGGCGTCTCTTGAAGAGACGCCACCACATAAAACAAAAGAGATTGACCGCATTCAATGACTGAGACGCCACAACCCATTTTTACAAAAAAAATTTCAATTCGACCATTTTCACAAATGGTTTTAAAAAAGGACCATCTATATAATTTATCCGAGAAATCTCAGTAAAAGATAAACAATCTGAATAGGACCAGCTCTAATGACCGTTTTAATTTACTATGCCAGTTTAAGATTATTGGATAAAATCATCGTAAAATGATCTAGTGGTCAGCAAAGTCTTGAAAAATTAAGAGATGATGCATTCAATCCATCGTGATCATCTAATTAGAAATTAATTTCTTACGGATTTCTTTGACATTCAAATGTTGTAATAGGCAAGATAATATGTCTCGTGACATTAGTCGAGGTGCATGCAAGCTTGCTCAAAGTTCAAAAGTATGTTTAACATAAATATCATAGTTCAAGAGTATGTATGATAATTATATCTATTTTCCAAAAAGAGTGTATGATAATTTAGCCTAACAAAATATTTTAACCTTCAATGTTTGAATTAGTTTCACCTGATTATTTTCACAACAATCAATTTAGTTGATTATCTTCTATCAATTTCACTCGATTATTTTAACTTGTTTTAATGGTTAAAAGCGCGATTATCAATATTTACAAAATATTAGCCCCTTCACCACTATTAATCCATCAATCATATAAAATAGAATGTTATTTTCAATTATTTTAACTTGACATTCGAATGTTGTAGAGTTAGACGAATTAATTGAATTTAAGCATCTATTGCTAACTTTATGGAAACACTCTGAGAGCTGATTTTGATACATATTGGAGTGAAAGATCCAAGCATAAAGTACAATTTGAATAACCTTCAACACTATAACGATTGAGTTTTGATGAGTATTGTTGATTAAACCAACTGATAAAGATCATACTGACGTACTTGTAACCACCAAAGAGAAAGAAGTAAGTTTCAAGACCGTAAATGAGTGAAGATAACTTCAAAAGTAACATTTGATAAATCCTATAATAAGCTAACATTAATCAGCTGTTCTTCTCAAATGACGAAAACAAAAAAGAAAATGAATTTAACTATTTGCAACTACAACATATATGTTGGTAAGTATATATAATATTAATATACACACCAACAAATTAGAAGTATTGCTACATTCAAATTATGTAATTAATTAATATATTATCATCCATTAAAGCACCTTCATTCAAAGCTCTTCAAGACCTTTAGCAAAAACAGCACTAAAAGTTTCCATAACATCTCTCTTCGCCGCCCACGCAAGCTCTACTCCGCCGTCTCGACCGTCACAGATACAAACGGCCCCGGTCCCATCAATGGAAACAACTTCCACCTTCTCCGGCGTCCCCCACCCGAAATCCACGCCGTACACCTCAAACCTCGGAGATCCGGCAGTGGAAAGAA